>MVJL01002973.1:0-36525 GCA_002156465.1 Macrocentrus cingulum | reverse complement strand
TAAATCGACCCAGCCGTCGGGTCTTTTCGGCGCGGCCGAATAATCCCGAGGCGTCCGAGGACTCTGGTCAGCTGTTCGCAATAGCTGCCAGTGTATGTCCGTGTATTTGTGTATTATTCCCTTTCTACGATTAACCTAGGCATCAGCCGGCTTGCTGCAATCGGATATTTTCGGTGTAGCCGAAAAATCTCGAGGGTCGTGTATTTGTGTATTATTCCCTTTCTACGATTAACCTAGGCATCAGCCGGCTTGCTGCAATCGGATATTTTCGGTGTAGCCGAAAAATCTCGAGGGGTCTGGGGACTGAACTCAGCTGTTTGCAGCTGCTATAGTTAGGCAGTGAATGTGGTATATGATTGTGTGCGTTCATGGCGAGAAGTCTGCTGTGAAAAATAATTATTTTTACTTAAAATATGTTAAACCAATATATATATTGGTTGTTAGTGAATAATTGAAAACAGTAGAGTGTAAATTAACTATTTGCAATATTATACAAAAATTAATATTCCTATTATTCTATTTCAATACCCAAGAAGTTTCACTTCTATCGTGTGTACTGACTGCACACACACAATTTTTTTCTTTTAACTTTTCCATAGCTTCAGGTGACATCTCGTATTTCTGCCGGATAGCTTGTATTTTACGATTGACTATTCTATTATATTTTGAGACTGATACTTTTTGAACTTTGTTCAATTTTGATTTGATGAATCCTGTTGAAATGGTATTAGTTGTTAATTTTATGCTATTACTTATCAAGATGTAAGTGATTGAATTGTAATGGAATTTACCTATAATTGCTGGTGTTATATTTTCATGATTATTGGTAATGTTTTCTGCACATCCACATTTGTACATTTCACCTTCACCCAAGAAATGTAATAAAATGCACCTGATGTATTCAGCGACATTGCTTTTTGCTTTAGCACAAAGAACTGTGTAATCCTTTTGCGACATGACATATCCCGTATCTAGATAAATTTCGACGTTCTGGAAAAAAGAAAGAGTTGATCAATTTAAATAGTCTCGATGCGAATGTCAGAAATTAATCTATCATGAAACATCACCTAATTTACCGCACTACTGTAATTCAGCTGTTGCCCTGATGCTGATAATAATCCACGTAGCACCTTTGTGACTCGGCTATCGTTTACTATGAAAAAAAAACGAGTGTGCTACTACAACCGCACTATAGAAGTGAAACTTCTTATAACACGGAAATAATTTTGAACTATTTCTTATACTTTATTTATTTTACTTTTTTTTACTTTTTATAAATCGTGCGTTGATTCGTGTGATTAAATTAATGAAATTGATAAATTGATATTTTTTATTGTATTATTTTATTTTTACCTACGTTCAGTTGTTACATCCTCAGAGCACTCTCTCGAGCGCTCTCCCAGCTAGAATAAAGGCGCCGCGCCTCACTAGAATTTAAGCTTATTTAAATATAGAAAACTCGGCAGAACATTCTAGAAGCATGTTATATCCTCGCGTGTTATATCCTCGCGACTCGCGCGTCTGTCTCTCTCTAGGATAAAGATTTCATTTAGGAACAGCAGGTGGCACCACGTATCAGTACTCCAAATAATGAACAAAGATCTTCCTGTTTGTTATATATATTTTAAGTTAAACATTTTTAAATGTTGAATAGATTTTATTATAGAAGGAAACTTGAGCTGAAATGCGAGAGGAAAGTCGTAAAAATGAAAACAGTTACAAGAAACATGCCTAAGTCGTAAAAGTCGAGTGACCCAGGGCCTGTCCTGTGTCACTCGACACCTACAAAAATCGACCTACACGCGTCCTGGGAAACTCAAGGCGAGCATTATTCCTCCGAGGGTGTAGTTTAATATAATATTAAGAGTATGGAGGGATGAATGCGGAAAGTGGTGGTGGAAGATCGACTGTACGAGGTCCACCACCAGAACGTACGGGCACTTCTCGTCGAGATTTCGAACTGTTCAGACATTGCTCAAAGATAAGATCATTTTACGAACGATAATTTCAATAGTGTTCAACCTGTAAAGTCATAACTCTAAATAAATCCTAAATGTTAATTAACCTGTGTCTGACTCTATTTGCACCTCACGCGCAGTGAACCTCCTCAATATTCCTGATCAAATTAACTTACGTTTCGAATCAGTGCCGTATTTCGCGCCAACAAGGATCAGTCGGGAGTTTTCAACCAACTTCCAAGGACCTTGCTGACCCGGACGTAACACAGTTACAATGATCTTTTTTCACATTACACATATATTATACACATTGCCGATTTTTCAATCATGGTATTTATTAATATTTATTAATGACACGATACATAAAATATTGAACGCTGAACAGCTGCTGCCCTGTACGATATTCGGCTTATATATATATCAAGCATTTCCTCGAAGAAGCACGAACGCGCGCCGTGTAACAGAGTGAGAGGCACGTTCGCGTGCTTCGTCTCTCACTCTTCGGGGTCGGTCAGCTCGAGCGCCGAACGCGTAGCTCCCACCTCCACTTTCTATCTTCGGCTCCCGAGCCGAAGATTGCCGGAACGTGATTCTCACTCTGACGCCTTTCACCAGTTTACTGCCCAATAATCCTACCCCTCCATTTTCTGTACCTAACGCGCCATAAGAAGTTTCACTTCAAAAATCTATAATATAATTATTGAGTATTCTAGGTTAACAAAAAAACTTACAATACTCCCGCCAATCTTTGCAAACGCACTCTCGGCATTTATTGCATTGAGACGCGTTCGACGAGATATCATTTAGTTTCCTTTTCTTGGGGTGTATTATCCTATGTGCCCTGTTCCTGAGTCAATTCATTCTGCTGGTCTAGAGATATGCTATTTTTTCGGCAATTTCTATCTGCTGATCTGAGTCCTCTTCATCAAACAAATCAGGCAACGTCACTGTGCTGTTTTTCAGCCTTTTAACGTTGCTGTTTTGCACCTGAGCTTGTCGTCTTTTAGCTGCCTTCATTTTCTGCCTTTTTTCAACCAGTTTACCAGTGAGCTTTTTTGGAACAATTTCTCCAAAAAGATTTACCACGAGGGACTTAAGTTTCTTCTGGTTAACTGAGTAATAAAAAAATATCTCGTTTTAATAATTAATCGACGAGCATTCAAGGAGAACTGCTTACCTGAAATACGCAGGATTTTGCTTCAAATGAGTCGAGAATGCCGTTTTCTAACCATGGCAAATATCCAACTTAACCTGGCACTATGCACGTGGGTTTCAAGACACGTTGAAGATCGGCTTCACTCACGACGGTCTTACTTTGCTTGTCGATCCAATATACTAATGCGTTTTTGAATAAATAAATTAAAATTAATAAATAAATTAAAATTTTGAATAAATCGGGTAGACTTGATATACTCCGGACAAGGAAAATTTTTTGATTTTAATACGACACCATTGCAACGTTTATCGCATGATTCCACGCGTGGCGCACGATTCTAAGATGGCTGCCAGAATGAGTCCGTGTGCGGCACAGGATCGTATCTATACGCAACGAGCCCCGTTACATCCGAAAAGTTAAACGGTCGGCCTTATACTTAAATGTATAGTATGTATATAAAGTATCCAGGCACAGAGCAGCAGGGCCGTATTTATATCTGGAGTCGCGTCGACTTCGCGTCGTACAAAAGTGTATATATCAACCAGCAAAGTTTATCTGTGCAAAAAATTAATATTATTAATGGGGAAAAAAATTAATTCATTAAATCTGAGTGATTACGGACCACGGCGGAAACGGCAATTATTGCAAGAAATTCGGCGTCAGACTGTAGACTGTGAAAGGTATGCCAATATGAAAAAGAACAAAGTCAGAGAATATGTTGTAATAATATTTTTTTACATAGAGTAAACCAACAAAATACCTGGGAAAAATATGCAGTATCAGCACCTCTTGATTCAGGTAATATATTATTAGTATAAACAACATCATTGTAGCACACTGAAAACTAGATTCGATTATTTTTCACCTGTCAGTATTGCAGCGAAGATTGAGGTTAGTATAGATTATTAGGACAGTGACTTTTTTCATCGTTAAGAGCTGAATTATGTTGGAAATTTCCTTAACTAATTCGGCGCTATAGGTTAATTTTCCGTTCAACAACTTATCGAAAGGTTTTCATTGACATTTGTTCCGTTGAAGATATTCATACATATCTGTAATCTTTTGAGACAGAATAAGCTACGACATGCTATTTTTTTAACGGCGTTTAATTTCTTACGACGTTGCTTATCTTTTCAGTCACGCTCTTGGCAATGCAGAACATATTGATTTTGAAATGGAAGAACCAGCGAGCGAGGTCTGCAACTTTGCAGCCAATGTCAACTCAGGATGCTCAGAAAATCAAGAAAATATGCAGAATATTCCGAATCATAATGAAGAAGAGGAAACACATCAAGAACATAATTCATCTACTGAGGCTGGTGATGAAATTCAAGTATTGAATGCTGACAATAATAATACTGAACACGATCATGAGCCACGCGAGTTTCACGGTGATGATGATGATGACGATGATGATGATTATGAGTCAGGTGAATCTGATTACGAAGATGCTGAGTCGGATGAGTCTAGTGACAACGATGGAGAAGATGGACTTCGGAATGACGATAATGGTAATCAACAAAATATTGAGGAGCAAGCAAATCCGAATCGAAATGTGGGAGGTGACAACGCGGATGATCCTGATCCTGACCCAGATGATGGCAATGTTTATATTTACCTGGATCGCGACTTACTATAGCAGAAAGTATGCGTTGCATTTTGATGCTCGTTTTAACTCACAATCTAACCGGAACCTGCTTATAGGATATTCGGGATCTAATATTTATGCACATGCCACAGACTGACCGCTTTAAAAACAGTGTTTATAAATTTTGGAAATATTTTGACGACCTCAAAACGCCTTTCACAAAGCACTTTTATTGCCCGAAGTGTATGCTTCCTGTACAAGACGATGATTCACCGTGTGACTGTAATACTATAACGAAAAAAGAGTATTTTATCGAAGGGTCAATAACCAGCCAGTTGGAGAACCTGTACATGGACAATAATTCCGTCGAATCTCTTGATTATCGGTTTAATTCAAATCGAAAGGAAAATGAGAGCAACATCGAAGACATTTATGACGGTCGGTTGTATAAGAAAATGTCACAGAACGGTAGATTATTGGCTGATAGACGAAATATTTCTTTTATGTGGTACTCGGACGGTGCCCCCGTGTTCAAGTCCAGCAAATTCAGTATTTGGCCGTTCCAATTAATCATTCATTGGAACCCTTCGAATTGCCGTTCAGAAAGCGCATATCGAGTGCCTTCATCGTAAAAATGAAAACAGTTACAAGAAACATGCCTAAGTCGTAAAAGTCGAGTGACCCAGGGCCAGTGTGTCACTCGACACCTACAAAAATCGACCTACACGCGTCCTGGGAAACTCAAGGCGAGCATTATTCCTCCGAGGGTGTAGTTTAATATAATATTAAGAGTATGGAGGGATGAATGCGGAAAGTGGTGGTGGAAGATCGACTGTACGAGGTCCACCACCAGAACGTACGGGCACTTCTCGTCGAGATTTCGAACTGTTCAGACATTGCTCAAAGATAAGATCATTTTACGAACGATAATTTCAATAGTGTTCAACCTGTAAAGTCATAACTCTAAATAAATCCTAAATGTTAATTAACCTGTGTCTGACTCTATTTGCACCTCACGCGCAGTGAACCTCCTCAATATTCCTGATCAAATTAACTTACGTTTCGAATCAGTGCCGTATTTCGCGCCAACAAGGATCAGTCGGGAGTTTTCAACCAACTTCCAAGGACCTTGCTGACCCGGACGTAACAATTGGTGGCAGCGGTGGGATAAGAGAGGAAAAACCTGCAAGTAATCAGGCGCAGAATACAGACCATCTTCAGCCTACTCAATCAGAATCGTCAAGTAAGTCTACAATTTCATTATGGCGAGTCCAATGGACATCTCAACCAGCGCACGAGAGGTAGCCAACGCGATTCAAAACAACCTCGATGCGTCAGTTTTAAATAATTCGATTAGAACGGACTTTAAAGAACACACTAAGTTGATGTCAGAATTTGACGGGACTCAAAAAACAATGCCGGTCCAGAGATTCTTACGCGAATGCCGAGAATTGGAAGCCTATCGCATTGAAAATGATAAACTAAAAATAATGACGATGATCAGTAAATGTAATGTGCCGTATTTCGCGCCAACAAGGATCAGTCGGGAGTTTTCAACCAACTTCCAAGGACCTTGCTGACCCGGACGTAACAATTGGTGGCAGCGGTGGGATCAAGAGGAGCAATTGCAAGGATTCAGGCGCAGTAACCAAGGTCAGCCTAATCAAAATCAAACGAAGCCAACAAGTAAGTCGACTACCTCATTATGCCAGAAAATATGGACATCTCAACAAGTGCGCGAGAAGTAGCTAACGCGATTCAAAGTAACCTCGACATGTCTAATTTAAATAATTCGATTAGAACGGACTATAAGGAACACACAAGATTAATGTCCGAATTTGACGGAACTCTAAAGACAGTACCTGTTCAGAGATTCTTACGCGAATGCCGAGAATTGGAAGCCTATCGCATTGAAAATGATAAACTAAAAATAATGACGATGATCAGTAAATGTAAAGGCAACGTCAGAGAATCGGTCGTCGCGGTAGAATTCACGACAGTGAAAGAATTTATTGATTTTATCCAACAATACTTTGGGTCAAAAAAGCAATTACCTGATTATCTCGAACAACTATCGAATATCTCTCAAAATCAAGGTGAAAGAGTAGTGTTCTATGGACTAAAATTCCGACGGATTGTCAGCGAAGCCACTGAGCAGTTAAAAGCAATTAATCCGATCAAGGCAGACTCGGAAATCTCGATATTAAATTGTATGGCAATCAAACGGTTTTTGAAGGGCATGAGGTCAGAGCTCACCCCATATATGAAAAAAATATCGTTTGAAACCCTAGAAGACGCAGTTCAAGAAGCAGAAAACGCAGAAAAGTACGCGGAAGCTTTCGGGGGGGAGAATGGGCAGGCCTCAAGCCTTCTCATTAAATCAAAACCGGCTCAACCTCGATCTAATCCGAATCAAAATCAAGATCAGAAGAAAAACGAGAATAAAAAGCAAGTACAACCGAATTCTAACTCAACAGAAGACAAAAAGTGCTATTTCTGCGATCAATCGGGTCACATTAAAGCCGACTGCGCGAAATTTAAAGCAGAAATCAGTAAGAAATTTTCCGCGGCCGAACAAGCAGAATACAATTCGAAAGAGTGTCGTTATTGTAGACACAAGGGACATCTAATCGAAGATTGTAGGAAAAGGGCCTACAACAACGCTAAAAAGAACGGGAAATCCAACGGACAAGCTTCATCAGCATCGGGAAACGCCAGCGAAACCCTGAGACCGAGCGTGGCTCTGGGAAACATTTAAATCAAGCGCTCAAATCACAGTCATCGCCAATTCCTGTCCTAAAATTTGCATTCTTTAATTTTTCGGACACAAAAAGCTTACATAAATCACCGGTAGTGCAAATAAAATCCAGAAATCTTGTAGAAAATTCTCAACGAATGTTAATCGACACCGGATCGCAGTTAAATCTAATCAAACACGACAAATTAACTAACGGCGCAACAATAGACACGTCTATCATTTACCAATTATGTGGCGTCTCAAGAATCGACAAACCATTGACACTCGGAAAAGCTATTATTCAAATCGGAGACATACCAGGAGAATTTCACGTAGTTCCGGACGATTTTCCTCTGGAAGAGACAGGAATTATTGGCACAGAATTATTGAAAACGGCAAACGGAAAAATCGACTATGTAAAGGGCGAATTAACCTTGGGAAAACTCAGGATTCCCTTTCGAGGAGGAGAGAGCGTAGTCCTCCCTGCTCGACAGAAGACTCTGATGTTTGTTAGAGTTAAAAATCCTGATATTCAGCAGGGTTATCTTCCCCGAATCGACACACCCGACGGAGTCTACTTAGGTGAAGCCGTCGTAACGAATACTAATGGGATAGCGCGTGTGTATGCGATAAATACACTAGACAAGGATGTTCAAGTGACAGTACCCGTAGTTCCCCTATATCCTTTCGAGATGAGTGAAGACGAGGGAACGCCAAACGACAGGAAAAATTCTGTAGGTCTCAAAACTGCTACCCGATCCACGGGAAGCGACAGAGTCAGTGCAGTAATAAACCTGTTAAACCTGGAGCACTTGAATTCGGAGGAAATCGACGCAGTAAGAACACTGATTAGTGAATCAGCAGATTTATTTAATCTGCCTGGAGAAACACTGCGACCCACTAGTGCTGCTACACACCGCATCCACACGCAAGACGATATACCTGTGAACACACGGCAGTACAGGTATCCTCCTTCACAGAAAATCGAGATCAATAGGCAAATCACGGACCTCCTCAACATGGAAATCATCAGACCATCTACGTCTCCTTATAACTCTCCCCTGTGGATAGTTCCAAAGAAGGATGACACCCAAGGAAACAAAAAATGGAGGCTCGTCATCGATTTTCGCAAATTAAATGAGAAAACGATCGGCGACGCCTATCCTCTTCCGTTAATCAACGATATCCTGGACCAGTTGGGAGGTGCGAAATATTTTTCCATCTTCGATTTGGCCTCAGGATTCCACCAGATAGAGATGCATGCTCCAGATCGACAGAAAACAGCCTTTACGACGCCTCACGGTCACTACGAGTTCAACAGGATGCCATTTGGGTTGAAAAATGCTCCTGCGACCTTCCAGCGTCTAATGGACAATGTTCTGAGAGGACTCCAAGGAGTAGAGATGTTCGTTTACCTGGACGACATTGTTATCTATGCGAGATCCTTGGATGAGCATGCTATAAAATTTCGAAAGCTCACTGAACGACTACGGAAGGCGAACTTAACACTGCAGACAGAGAAGTGCGAATTTCTCAGAACAGAAGTCAAATATTTGGGTCACATTATCTCTGCGGAGGGAGTTCGACCAGATCCGAAGAAAATCGAAGCAGTATCTCAGTTTCCTGTTCCCAAGAACCCGAAAAATGTCAAAGAATTCCTCGGATTGGCTGGATATTACCGGAGATTCATCCGAGATTTTGCTAAAATCTCCCGACCACTATCCAAACTCACTAGTAAAAACGTAACGTTTGAGTGGAACGAAGTACACCAAACTGCTTTCGAAACTCTACGACAAAAACTCTGCGAGGCTCCCATCTTGCAGTATCCTGACTTCTCTAAACCGTTTACGGTAACGACGGATGCCTCAGGATATGCAGTTGGTGGCATTCTATCACAAGAATCAGAACTTGGAGCGGAGAACATGGTCTCTGCGGCTTCAAGAGTACTTGATAAACACGAACTCAACTATTCCACGATAGAGAAGGAGATGCTGGCCATCGTCTTTGCGCTAACAACGTTCAGACCTTACATATATGGCAGAACCTTCACTCTAGTCACGGATCACAGGCCATTGGTGTGGGTAAACACCGTGGACAACCCCTCTTCTCGCATCATGAGATGGAGAGAGAGGCTACGAGAATTCGACTATAAAATCACGTACAAACCTGGAAAAATAAATTCTAACGCAGACGCGTTATCAAGAAATCCAGTGGATCTGACTCAGGCCACTGCTCTTCCAATCAAAATCAAGTGGCGAGACTCAGGGGAGTCCGACGCTGCACGAGCTGGAATTGCTCGACTCAGATCCTCATCTTCGGGCTCTGAAAGGACTCATAAAGTCGCTAAATTGACGGAAACAAACGCTGATTCATCCGACGCTAGTAACGAGGACAGCTCAGACGATGATATGCATATTGACAACTCCGTAATAAGCCGAACAATCCTTGGAATGTCAACTGACGACAGGACTGATCACCCAGTCGTTGACAACGTTCAGAAGGAGAAACAAGGCCTTAAAACGGAAGGTTTGCCAAGAAGCAAATTCCCTCTGAGACGCTCAAAGCGCCTACAACGTTTTAACCCGATCAAGAAAGACTCTGAACCTTCGGATGACTCTGAAAATGATAAGAAAAATTTACAAAATCCAACGCTAAATCTTCAACGAAATCCATCAGACAATCTTCAGCGAAATCCGACGCTGAATCTTCAACGCAAATCTACGGAAAATCCAATACAGAAATCTACAGAGAACCTTACACGAAATCTTACAGAAAATCATTCAGAAAATCTCACGGAACCTCCTCAAGTGGCAACTCCAATCGGAATATCTCATGGAAAAAGATCTGTCAGAGAAGCAGCGTTCACTCCTTCGCCAGACATTCGAGTAAGACGCAGACTGAACCAACTGACTTCACCAACCCCTGACTTGGGAGGTGAAGAAACCCCGAAAATGCCTCACGGAAAAAGGCGTGTCAAGGAAGCAGCGTTCACTCCTTCACCAGATGTCCGAGTGAGACGTAAGCTGAGCAATGTAATTCTGCCATCTCCTATCTTGGGAATTGAAGAGACCTCAAAGGCAACTCAAGGCCCTTCGAGAGGTCAATTCATGCCTCAATTCCATTCTTCAGTCATCCAAACTCCAAACCTGGTTGAAAAGCCAGTGCAACAGGAACAACGGAAATCAGACCAGACTCAGACTACAAAACCTGACTCTGGGCCACAAAAATCAGTAATCAAACCACGGAAATCAACAAGAATACGAAAACCAACTAGAAAATGCCCTTGTTGTCAGGGTGACGCAGAAAAACACGCTATAAATCAGAATCGTGTGAACCAACCTACAGGAATCAAACAGAAATCCAGAAAAGAAAATCAAGAACTCTCAGTAATCGCAGAAATCCACGAAAACATCAACAAATCTCGAGAGGTAGACGAAAAACTGCCTCAATACACAGAAACTCCTCAAGAAACTACAGAAATCAACAGAGATCCTACTCTTGTGGTAATTGAATCAGTTCCAGCATCGAAACCAGAACCTGAAGGATTAAAAACACCTGAAATCTCGGGTATCAACGAAATCACACGGCCAAATAATGGCTATTCACATCGCAGAGCTCTATATGACGACTTCCAACCTTCAATTCAACGATCTCTCGACAAAAAGGAGAACACGAACTCTCTTAACGCAGATATCTCGAACAAATCGGCAGAAAAGGAGAATAATCAAACTGAAAGACCTCAATTATCGTACTCTTTCGGAAATTCACAAGATTCTTACGGAATATTCCCATCATTTAACACGGAAATCGTGTTAAATCCTCAACAGTCATCCGACGAAGAAAATTCACGTAATCACTCAAGAAATCACTCAAATCTCAACGAAATCACTCCTCTACCGGAGTCTATAGTTCACGATAAATTCAAACTGTTTGAAACACGAGATAATCTGGAAATGAGGAAGGACAACTACGTAATTTTCATCTCGACCACTGGAAAAGTCCTCGACGACGTTGGCCAAATTTTCCACAAGGCTGGCTTACTGAAAAATATTCGACCAGCATCCAAACATAAAATCGGCAGCGTCATTGAAACGGGAAATTCACGACGGAAAATCTACGCACTCGTTACTCATGTAGAAGGAAGAAATTCACTTCAAGAAATCAACTTTATCAAGGCATTCAAACGACTCAAGGAAATCCTCAGCGAATCAGATAATAAATCATTCAGTTTATCGAAGAAAAGAAGTTGTATTGAGGCCAACGCATGGCCTCGGCTGACTAAATTACTGAAAAACATCTATTCAGACTCAGAATTCACGATAACAATCTGCCAAGACAGGATCAGCATCCCAGACGTCAGTGAAAGGGAGCTGATACTTAAAGAAAATCACGATTCACCTCAAGCCGGACATAAAGGAGTCGGAAAGACATACAAACGAATACGAGAACGATTTTACTGGGAAAATCTCAAGAAGGACGTCGAGGATTATGTATCTAAATGCATCAGTTGCCAGAAAAAGAAACTCGTTCGCAACAAGACTCGGCAACCGATGATAATTTCCGATACAGCGGCATCAGTCTTCGATAAAGTTGCCATGGACCTCGTGGGACCTCTCGAAGAGTCAAAAAACGGTTATAAATACATCCTCACGATGCAAGACAACCTCTCAAAATACAGTCTGGCTATTCCCCTACAAGGTTGCAAAGCTGACGAGGTCGCGAAAGCGATAGTCCAGAATTTCATATGTTATTTTGGCTGCCCTAAAGCTTTTCTCACCGACCAAGGTGCTCAGTTCACTGGAAGTCTAATGAGACGAGTTGCAAAGGCATTTAAAACACGAAGAATTACGACTACAGCATTCCACCCTCAAGCAAACGGATCTCTCGAACGCAGCCATCAGATTCTTGCCGATTATCTTAAGCATTACACCAAGAAAAACGACTGGGACCAGTGGTTATCCTATGCCACCCTGGCATACAACAGCAGTGTGCATGAATCCACCGGACACACACCCTACAAAATTGTGTTTGGGAAGGACCCAAGGATGCCATCCGAGTTCCCATCTATGGACAATCTCGAAACCTACGATGACTTCGTGAAAACTCAGATCCAAGAACTCATTAACCTTCGAGAAAACGCTAGGAAAAATCAGGAGAAATCTAAAGCGAAAAGTAAACTGTACTACGACAGAAAGGTCAAGGAAATTAAATTCGAGATTGGTCAGAAAGTTTACGTAATCAAAGAACCTAAACACGGGAAACTCGACGATAATTACAAAGGTCCATTTGAAGTCACAAACGTTTTCCCAGAATCTAATAATATCGAAATCGAGATAGGGAAAGACAAACGCAAAATCATCCACGCCGATAAAGCGAAAATAACTAAATAAAATCCAGTCCTAATCAAACGAAATTCTATACAAAAGGGAAAATCAGCAGAAATTGAAAATCACCATAAGCAACAGCATACGACGTCGCCACCAGGCCATAAGGCGAAGACTGGACCATCTCGGCAAAACAACACACTGTTATTTGTAGTCTTACTAACGTTTCTTTGTTAAAGATATCAGACAGATTGAACTCAAACTATTGTCTCACTCATACGAACTTGGCAAGAAGGTAAAAGCTACACAAAAGGTCTCCGTTCAGACAGATTGAACTCAAACTATTGTCTCACTCATACGAACTTGGCAAGAAGGTAAAAGCTACACAAAAGGTCTCCGGAGGTCACCAACAGCGGTCGTAATTGGCATTCCACAGACGACAACGAGACCCCAACACGTGGATAGAACAGACAAGCGTTAAAATCACAAAAGGTCTCCGGAGGTCACCAACAGCGGTCGTAATTGGCATTCCACAGACGACAACGAGACCCCAACACGTGGATAGAACAGACAAGCGTTAAAAACGCCCAGAATTTACGAAAATTTTTTTTTTTTACGACAAACATGTAAACCTGAAAGGCAACCTTTTCTATATTAAATGTAAACTAGTTTTAGATCTAAATTTAAAAGTAATCTCGCGGGATTAATTGGCATTCCACAGACGACAACGAGACCCCAACACGTGGATAGAACAGACAAGCGTTAAAAACGCCCAGAATTTACGAAAATTTTTTTTTTTACGACAAACATGTAAACCTGAAAGGCAACCTTTTCTATATTAAATGTAAACTAGTTTTAGATCTAAATTTAAAAGTAATCTCTTTTTTTTTTTTACGACAAACATGTAAACCTGAAAGGCAACCTTTTCTATATTAAATGTAAACTAGTTTTAGATCTAAATTTAAAAGTAATCTCGCGGGACGCTCAATCTTTAAGGAGGGAGGTGTTACATCCTCAGAGCACTCTCTCGAGCGCTCTCCCAGCTAGAATAAAGGCGCCGCGCCTCACTAGAATTTAAGCTTATTTAAATATAGAAAACTCGTCGACAACGCGAGCCAATCACAGCCTGCCGTTCGGGCAGTCTCCCCCAAAATTTAGAACCTCGCCAAGTCCAACAAAACGGGTGGTCGCTGCCACATCGCTCTCAGACCTCGTGTTATATCCTCGCGACTCGCGCGTCTGTCTCTCTCTAGGATCCTCGCCAAGTCCAACAAAACGGGTGGTCGCTGCCACATCGCTCTCAGACCTCGTGTTATATCCTCGCGACTCGCGCGTCTGTCTCTCTCTAGGATCAAGATTTCATTTAGGAACAGCAGGTGGCACCACGTGTCAGTACTCCAAATAATGAACAAAGATCTTCCTGTTTGTTATATATATTTTAAGTTAAACATTTTTAAATGTTGAATAGATTTTATTATAGAAGGAAACTTGAGCTGAAATGCGAGAGGAAAGTTGATCTTCCTGTTTGTTATATATATTTTAAGTTAAACATTTTTAAATGTTGAATAGATTTTATTATAGAAGGAAACTTGAGCTGAAATGCGAGAGGAAAGTCGTAAAAATGAAAACAGTTACAAGAAACATGCCTAAGTCGTAAAAGTCGAGTGACCCAGGGCCTGTCCTGTGTCACTCGACACCTACAAAAATCGACCTACACGCGTCCTGGGAAACTCAAGGCGAGCATTATTCCTCCGAGGGTGTAGTTTAATATAATATTAAGAGTATGGAGGGATGAATGCGGAAAGTGGTGGTGGAAGATCGACTGTACGAGGTCCACCACCAGAACGTACGGGCACTTCTCGTCGAGATTTCGAACTGTTCAGACATTGCTCAAAGATAAGATCATTTTACGAACGATAATTTCAATAGTGTTCAACCTGTAAAGTCATAACTCTAAATAAATCCTAAATGTTAATTAACCTGTGTCTGACTCTATTTGCACCTCACGCGCAGTGAACCTCCTCAATATTCCTGATCAAATTAACTTACGTTTCGAATCAGTGCCGTATTTCGCGCCAACAAGGATCAGTAGGGAGTTTTCAACCAACTTCCAAGGACCTTGCTGACCCGGACGTAACATACTCACGAAAAATAAATCATCGTAGGACGAACTGCTGTAATTATTATCATGGAAGAATTCGAAGTTGTCAGGTACACAGTTATCGGTGGCAGTAGGTACACAGTCATCAAAATGATATTGATCGTGAATTTCTCGAGAGGAATTGCAGCAAATATTTCTAATCGAACTGCCAGGTGATTCCCGAGAATTTTCAGGCCATATTTCGTTTTCGTTTTCCTCAGCCTGTTCGATTACTTGGACATCGTGCTGAGATAAACTCACAAACAGAATTAATTTCACTATTTATAGGTTAAAGTGATGTTAAAGTTTAATCATCATTAAACAACGTACTGCGATTTTTCGAATCTTGTTTTTTCGGTATAAAGTTGTCTTTGGAATACTCTCATTACTAGTGGGGTCTAAGTATAATTTATAACCGCGTTTACGTGACATGATTAATATATTTTAACTGATGTTCAGGTATACTTGATATCTAAATACGCGTTGACGGTCTGCGTCTTGTGCACATGTATATATTGCGCCCAGCTGATAGCTATATATATACTATATATATGTGCATGCTATGACGCATTTGCGGTTCGGTGTGCGTACGTAAGACCGTGACGCCGTATGTGTCGTTGCGAGTGCAATCATATTAGCTAGCACCGGGCACGTGTTCATTTTCTTAACTGCTTTATTGGAGACAATAAAAGATATTAGAAATGCTCGTGTACGTGAAAATTCCGTCTATGACAGACAAACGAAGCTTACAAATAGTAAAAAGTGGAGATATTGCAAATTTTAAGGAATATAATCCAAAAACAGGGAAAAATGAAATTCGCAACATTTTTTTTGAGAATAAAATAAGAAAATGTGTTATTTTGTTAGCCGCAGGTAAGAAATTGTCTTAACATATTAATTTTATTTAATTCATTTTATTTTATTCAATTAGACATTCATTTTATTAACTTATTCAAGCACGTTGGAATGCTAGCCTCACTTTCCACAAAATGATGAGACACAAAATAGTAAATACAATTATAAACTCTCTTATTAATAATTATTCATCTTCATATTCGATTTTACAGGAACACGTGAAGCACTACAGAATAAAATCGAGACCACACGAGTAAAATTCCCGAAGGTCAATCGCTCTGAACTTGAAATCACGACAGAAAAGACTGACCTGTCAAAAGCAAAAGAACAATGGAAGGTATTATGACGTCACTATTATATGTCGCCAATGGTAAACAATCGTATTTTTCATTTTTAATTTTTTTACAGGGTAAAAGAAAGGATCAACTTAATGCCAAGCAGCAACGCAATGATGCAATCATCGAAGCCTATGAAAAATCAAGACGAGAAAGCATTTCTCGAGATGACGACACGGTATATAATGAACAATTATTATTTCTAGGATGATAATTCGTTACATGCACGATGTAATATATTTTTCTATATTTTTCAGCGCTCGTCTAGCTCGTCTAGCAGTCATCGCCAACCTCGTACCATTGGCAAAGAGACTAAAGTGATCAACGATGACTCTGATTCAGACGAGGTAAAAATTATTTGTCCCAAAGTACTTGAGCATTAAAACTGCCCAGATATAACTAGGAATTTGTTGATATTTTTATAGTCGTTCGTTCATGCACGTCCAAATGCTGAGAGTACTATGAATCTGCCGCGTGGCGATAGTGAGGAGGATGACGATCATCATGATGAACACGAAGGCATGAACGAAGCACGGACCAATCGAGATCAAAGTGTTAGCCCGGAACCAGCTGACAATGAGGACTCTATTGGCGATGATGCGATGCCTGAAGATGACGTGCCTGACGTCGGAAGTGATAATGAATCGATTGCGTCTGTGAATTCTATAGCTCCACGTATGTCAAATGATGGCAATGAAAATTTCCAAGCTGCATTGAGGGATGAAGTTGACCAACTGAAGCATCAGTTAACCGATGCTCGACAGGAAATTTTAGATTTAAAAGCGACCAATCGAAATTTACGACAGGAAATTTCAGTTTTAAGAGATAGAAATCGATATCAAGATAACGATAACATTGATAACATTGAAAACTATAATTTTGAGAGAGAAAATAATCGACTAGAACGGGAAGAAATGTATCATTTAGGAAAAAACGTATATATTAAATCATCAGCTTTTAGCGAGGCAAAAGATGCCAACGAACCAAGTAAATTCATAACAACAATGAGCTATGGAGTGTGGGGTTATGAAACACTTGCCAATAGAGCAGTGAGAGAACAAATAAATGTTAATAGACCGTTGTTAACTCCAATAAAAAAAGAAGTCATCGTTCATCATTTTAAGAAATATTTGAAATCGAGGAAGTATCCTGCCGAATTGTACTGGCGTCAAGTGAGTAAAAAAAATGTATACTTTGGGCGCGCAATAACAGGAGCAGAACGTCATATGAAACGGATAAACGAAAGAAATAATAATGCTGGTGAATAATTATCACTTTATTAGTTCCGGAGAGATAAGAAAACTGTATTCGCAATGACATTCGATCCAAAGATCGCTGCCAAATCATTCTCAGATGATTTAATTACAGCTTTAATTTTATTAGTTCCGGAGAGATAAGAAAACTGTATTCGCAATGACATTCGATCCAAAGATCGCTGCCAAATCATTCTCAGATGATTTAATTACAGCTTTAAGTAGATGTTATAGGGGGGTTCTAGATATAGATTTCTATATACCGACCGAGCGAGTAAAAAATCGGGTAAGTGGGTTGAAGGGGTGTAGACGTGAGGGTGGGAGAAGAAGGTGGGGTTTTCCTGCAACCGTCATGGAGGACGGTGACAATGATTGGGGTGGTGATGGGGTGGTGATTATTAACTTACGTTTCGAATCAGTGCCGTATTTCGCGCCAACAAGGATCAGTCGGGAGTTTTCAACCAACTTCCAAGGACCTTGCTGACCCGGACGTAACATTACCATCTCTCACTTGCGTCGTCGTCACAAAACACACACACACACACACACATTCAGCACAAGTTGAAGCAAGTTCGCACCTACAAACAACTCCTACGAGAAAAAATATGTAAAATATAACCAAAAAATACACACACACACACACACATTCAGCACAAGTTGAAGCAAGTTCGCACCTACAAACAACTCCTACGAGAAAAAATATGTAAAATATAACCAAAAAAGTGATTTTTTATATAATAATTACCTATTTAACACTAATCCTCAACACATTACATTATAAAATCATTAAAAATTCCTCATTTTCTCCCAAAAAAATCCACAAAAATGCCAATGAGTTTGGTTATCTTGAGTTCAGACGACGAGGACGAAAACAGCACAAAAAAAGTATGAATCTAATAAATATATCTCATTTATATCAAATAATAATTAAATCTACCTATTTTTCTAGTCAAAAATCGATGAAAATTCCACGAAAAAGCCGCAAAACTCCAACAAGATGGAGGTGAAAACTGTGAATGTACTGAAAGATGTTCCAGTGAGAAAAAGAAAGTCGTCCACTGATTCTACCGAGTCACTGAGGAAAAAAACAAAGACTCCAAAGCCATCAACAAGTGGAACTGTCAATTCAAGTCACACAAAAGCTTCTATAGTCGTTGATTTGACGGGAAAACCTGTGAACAGGGCGTCCACGTCATTAGCCGACAAACCAACGCTTGTAGTGACGAAAAAACATCAGATAAAAGAGTCCACAAAGGCTGAGGAACTCTTTGCAATGTTCCTGTCTCAATGTATGACGAGGGAGCGTTCAAAGGACATGGAAAAAATCGTGGAAAAATTGAAACGATTGTTCGAGGAGATGGATCCGGAGTACGCGGCATCTGAGCCGTTTACCAATTTGTTGAATGAAAAGCGTGATTGCCTGATGCGTGAGGAGGGTTTATTGTACACTCACATTGCCGACATAAAAGAAGAGATGAAACTTGGGAAAAAAGGGAAAAATCCGCCAAAGTCTCCGCCACCTGATTGTCCAGCAAATGGCGGCCAAAGTGACGAACAAAATGTCGAAGATGACGCGCAAATTGCCAAACATAATTACAAACTGCAGCAACTTGAGATTGCCATGGAAAAATGTCAAAAACGGATTAAACAATTGGAGGAAACAGAAGTAAATTTCGACGAGGAGGATGACAGTTCGTACTTAAAAGTCCATCGTTATAAAGAACGAGCAGTTGAATTATATAAAAAATGGTGTGAACTCACTGGAAATCATTCAGATGCCGGACGCTCTTACTTGAGACCAAAATATTACAAATTAACAGATATACCAGCAGTTAATCAGGCAATTAATAGTTTTATTAATGCAAAATTGAGTAAATCTAAGGAAAAAAAGAAAAATGTACAAAATGCCGTACAAAATATGGTTTTTCCGGATTATCATGATATTTATAAACTTATTCACACGCACAATGTCAATAAAAATTTAGGATTGGATACAAAAACTGAAAGAAGAAACGGTAAGCTTTTTTTTATTATTAATATTTACTTAAAAACACATTTTTTTTATGTACATACAGCATGTATTTAGTTAATTCAAAAGCTTGAAAAAAATTTTTTTTTTTTATTTTTCAATAATAACTCGTTTAATAAGTCAGATAGTGAAAAAAATCATTAGAAATAATTTATTCAGAATTAAATTATCTATAAAAAATATTATATACATTTTTTTAATATCTTGCATAGTTTTTGAGATATTATATATTTTGCAAAAAAAAAAAAAAATTTTATTATGCATAGATTTTTAGGATTTTAATGCAATTTTATTGATTTTAGCAAAAGAAGCGTTTACAAAACTTGGTAAACATTTGAAAAATGAGCGTCAAAAAGATTTTTTTGACACATTCTCAGTACTCTATGAAAATTCCAAGGATCCAGCATTAAATGATCAAGAACTTGCGATTAAATTGAAACAAAATCATGAAGCAGGAGTTGAAAAATTAAATAGTATATTTGAAAAGTACTGTGTGAAGCAGGATGAGATGAAAAATAGCGGTAAAGACAATTCAACTGAGCCTGAAAGTCATTCTACTGATGACTCGCAATCGGAGGATGAGGAGGAAGGTGAAATCGTGCTGAGTGATGTGGAAATAGTTGAATTGGACTCTCCGGAATCTTTGGACGAGTCAAAAAACGATGAAAAAGCCGATAAAACAAGTGAAAAAAATGAAAATAACGTAAAAATTGTAGAAAAAAAGTCTTTAGATGATAGAAAAGGAATTTTAAAAAATGTAGAAGTAGAAAAATCATCGATAATTGTAGAGAAATTATCAATTGATTCAGGAATTGTCGTTGATTCAAAGCCGCCATCTTGTGAAAATGTCAAAACAACCGATACCGAGGAAATAATTGTAGAAAATGGTGAAAAACCGCGTAAAATGGCGGAAAAATCCATAAAAATTGTGGAAAATACGTTGGAAAATATTATTCCATTAAATTCACATGATAAAACAGATGATTCAAGTGATAAAAACAACGTAACGGAAAATTCTAAAGGTTTGTTATAAATATTCAGTGTCTCAAGCTTGAAGAAAAATTTTTTTTATTTGTTTTTAGAAGTGATTCACATTGATGAGCCATCAAAAACGATAATAAAGCCATTATTAAAGTTGAAATCGTTTGCTAAACCTTCGGAATTTTGGGAAAATTGTCAAGAAGTTAAAAAACCAACTGATGTCACCGAGAAATTGGTTGAAATTATCGAATTGGATGACACTGAGGAGACGAAAAAACCGTCTTCTGTTGCTTGTTCCAAGCGAAAAACTACTCCAGGTTCAAGATATGTTATTTTCAAAAATTTAATACCAATTCCAGCAAGTAAAATTCCAAAAAATCGTATGATTCGACCGAAATTGCTGCCACCAGTGTCTGCAATTCGACGTTTAGTGCCACTTTCGTCTACAGAAATTCGTCGCTGTCAAACCAGTCGTCCTGTTGCTCATATTATTGGTCAACGAGCCACAAAAACATTGATTCAATATTCGAAAAATACTGATAAACATGTAGCAGGAGTGGAAATAGGAGGAAATCGTTCAGATAATTATGTTCCTCTTAAAATTACAAAAAAAACGGTATTTACAAAAAAATAAGTGTTTTAAATTGTTTTTTAAAATTTGTGTAAACTAATTATTAAATAAATTAAAGCAATATCTACTTTTCTTTCATAATTATCAAGTAATTTTTCATTTTTTATCAATAAAAATCGCAAATTTAGCGTTGAAAAATCAATTAAATTTTTTTGCTGGATTATAATTTTTTATTTAGTGTGAATAGATTTTTTTTCTTGTGTAAAATTATTGTGACAAATATTTTCAAACGTTTTTACTTTAGTACATATCACGTGATTAATTAATTTTTTATTTTGCAACAGGTGCATTTGAATATCTTACGATTTTCGTGTTTTTTCTTAGTTTTTTAATGATAACTCGGTTTGTAAGCAAGATAACGAAAAATGTTATTCTAGTTGAATGATTTGTTATAAAATTTTCTATAAAAAATGTATAAAAAATTTTTTGTTATCTTTTTTCATTTTTGAGATAATCCGATTTTTTTGAAATTTTGGTTTTTTTTTAATATCTCAAAAACCAATCAAAATATCGAAAAAATTTACTGAACATTTTTTGTAGGAAATAAAATTTCTTATCATTTGATTTGAATGATATTTTTTAATATCTCGCTTATTTACTGAGTTATCAGTAAAAAACCTAAAAATCACGAAATCACTACAAGAGGATAGTATATAACCCTTTAGAAAATTTGATGAAAAACTTTTTCGTCATCAAACATGATAAGAATTATTTTTTAGACGTTTAAATCAGATAAAATAAATTTTTTTTTGTGACTATTTCAGAAATACGTGCAAAATCTCACGATTTTCGTGATTTTTTTTTCATTTTTCGCTAATAACTTGATAATTATACAAGATAACGAAAAATATTATTCTAGTAAAATTATTCAGGGTTTAATTTCCTACAAAAAATGTCAAATAAACTTTTTTCTATCTTTATTAATTTCCTTGATATTACTATTATTTCAAAATTTTCATTTTTCAAAATATCTCAAAAATAATGAAAAATATCAAAAAATTTTACTCTATATTTTTTTTAAAGCATAAAATTCTCTATCATTTTATTTCTATAACATTTTTCAATATCTCAATTAATTAACGAGTTATCAGCAAAAAACGAAAAAAATTACAAAATTTCAAAGGGTTTATACCTTTAAAAATTTTTTTTACCCACATTTAATATTGTTCATAATAATTTTTGATAATAAAAAATTCGGATCAACAAAATTTTCCACAATATCAAAATGATCAATGTCATCTCGCATTAAAATAAATTCAACATGATCCACAAAATCAAGAAGACTCTGAAAAAAAAACAATTTTTTTTTCATTAAAATAAATTTTCAATAAAATAAACTAATTATAAAATAAAAATATAATTACTTTAGCAATATTTTTCGATTCATCTACAAATACTGGAGCGTCACTTTCGCCTACAGTAACAATAACTTTAATTCCATGGATTTTATGAATTTTTTTCCCATCCAAATCATTGAAACTCAGTGTTTCAACTTCTTGCCTAAAATAATAATTTTATATTTCAACTAATAAACATATTTAACAATAAATTTAATACAAACTCAGTTAATTTCAGTGCTAAATTGTAGCTAGTTGTTAAAAGAGGTTGCAAACTGTAAATTCCAGAAATTAAGACAATTCCTTTGATTAATTGAAATAAATTTTGTTCTTTCATTGAGATTATCCACTCGTAATTGTATAAAATAGATGCAGCAAGATGTGCACCAGCACTGTGACCAACAATCCAAATTTTTTTGCATCCAGCTGCATAAGAAATTTTCAAAATTTCAGCAATAACAATTTTTATCTCTGCCACAATCTCCGTCAATGTTACTATAAAATACAAGAAAAAAAAATTAATTTTTAAATGAATTTTTGAATTATTTATTGCGTACAAACCTGTTGGACAAAGATCGTATCCAACGTTAAAAACTTTAATTTCATTTTCGGTCAAAAGTGGAACATGAAATCCAGCTAAATCTTTGCTGCCCTCCTGCCAGTATCCACCATGAATAAAAATCATCACTGGTGCATCTATAACACATTTTTTAAATAATTTACAGGAGATATAAAAAATTTTTCATGAAAAAATTGAATTTTTTTTTTTGTTTTTTAACGATAACTTGCTTAAAAAGCGAAATAATAAAAAATATCATAAGAAATAATTTATTTAAAATTCAATTATCTATAAAAAATGTTATATACATTTTTTTGATATCTTACGTAGTTTTTGAGATATTACACATTTTGAAAAATTAAAAAAAAAAAATTGTTTTTTCAAAATATCTCAAAAACAATGTGAAATATCAAAAAATTTTATTCTACATTTTTTATAGATAATGAAATTCTCTATAATTAACTTTCTATAAAATTTTTCGTTATTTCGCTTAGTTAACGAGTTATCAGTAAAAAATCACAAAAAACGAAATATCCAAGGTAAAAAAGCCCTTGAAAATTTGATAAAAAATTTTTTTTCACTTTATTAACTATTGGATTTTAATGAATTAATTAATTTAAACATGTAAAAGTGAATTAACATACCATCAGGAAGATTTGTGCCATAGATATCGTATTTTGTCCGCTCGGACGAACCGTAGGGAATGTCCAATTGACATGGAATGGTTTTTCTCACATTTACAGTAGCTAAAACAATTCAAAATTAATATTATCAATTATTACAATTGAATATATGAATATATCAAGTACCTTCATAGCATGATTGAAGGAATTTCGACATCAATTCCAAGCTAGAGTATTGTTTGCTCCAAGCACTGGGCGAATATGCTTTTTCATGCTTTAAAAATCAATATTTCAGATTAAACATTAACAATTTAATTATAATACCAGTTGAAATACCCACCAATTCATCTACAGACATGATGTGATCAAGATTTATATCTGTTTTCTACCAATTTGTCGAGCGATTTATCGCGTAATTTTAATTGTGGTCTGTAATATATAACCTTGATTAAATGTGAAAGTAAAAACTTGTTTCACTGGACTATTATCTATATCTCGTGAAATTCTGTACTTTGTATAATATATGACACAGCGATAATTATACATTTTTATATAATGTTCGACTGGAGTATAGATTTCACAGCTATGACAAAAATATAATTACATAAACGTAAATATCTCGATAAGCACACGAGTTAGACAAATTTTCTTAAGAACTATTTTTATAGCTAATAAAATTCTCTATAAAAAAGATCTCTTGTAAAAAATCTTTATCATTAATAGTTTCTAAAATATTTAGATTTAAAACAGCAATTGTCATTTTAACTCTTTATTTGGCGCGCTTTAAAAAACACAAAAATATTTATTTTAGAAAAAAAATGATTAAAATTTCAGAATATCTAATATAAAAATTAATTAATTTTATTAAAAATAATTTATTTTATATAAATTAACACTTAAACATTACATTTATTTATGAAATTATGAAAAAAAAAAAAAAATGAGGTTAGGAACGTACTCCAGCTGTTCACAGTCGCATTTTGACACTTTTCGAGCAGTTATAACGTTAAAATATGTAATTTATTTATTAAAAAAAAAAAGTTATAAACCTTTAAGTATATTAAAACTATAATTTTCATTAAATTTCATGAAAAAACCGTGTATACACAAACACAAAATAATTTGTATTCACATATATAAGTAAAAATTTTGTTTGTTTAGCAACGTCTGATTGAACAAAATCAAAAAGTTGAGCAGTTCAAAATTAATTGAAAAAAAAAAACTACCACGACACATGCTCAATTGAACTTTCAATTTTAATAATTCATCGAGGTTGAGTTAAATTTAGGCCAATCAACTATTTAAAATCAGTTTGCTTGTAATATGACAACTCTAAAAGGCATTTTTTCACATTCCGGTGGGTATTTAGCCTTTAAAAAATAAATAATTTAACATAATAACCTTTATAATTAATTAAAATATTTAATATTTTAACAGAAGTACCAAAGAGAAAGAATTTTCTTCAAGAAAATGTGCGAAATATTCGACAAATGGAGAAATTTTTTCACTCAACCAAGGAAACTCAAATCCCACTGTCTCAAAACAACAAAAAGTATCAAAATGTTGTCCCAAGAGTTAATTCAAGGTGTTCTACTGAAATTTATCGGAATAAATCACCAGAAAGAAAATTCCAATTGACAGGACAATCATTAAATCGTAAATCAAGTGCTCCAACAGGTTCAACGAGTGATAAAAGCTTGAAAAAACCTCCTAGAAGTGTTGAAACAGGATTAAAACGTCGGACACAGGGTCAAACAATCCTAAATAACAATCAAACAAGCGGTAAAGACCTTTCTAAGGCACTTTTAGATCTGAAAATCAATAAAAACTCGACTGAGAGTGCGGAAAAAAAGAAAACAACTAGTCAAGGAAGTCAAACGATGGATTTTGATTATTTATCCTACTCAGAGGATATGGTCAGGTTAGAATAAACTATTTTTAACAATTTTTACCAATGTATAACTCAATTAAACATTTTTTACGACCTTTTTTTTCAACAGATATCCATCGACTTCAAACAGTCAGCGAAAAAGTCCTTCGTCAATTGACGCAAATTTGCATTTAAATCGTGGAGATGACGTTCAAAAAGTGAATTATATCAAATTAAACAAAGAAAAAACATGTGTACCTGTTAAAACAACGTCATCAGTAAAAAATGGAGATTTGCCGGTGAATTATAAAAAAGGAATTGTACCAAAGTATGTAATTTTGATTTTATCCGATGAATCGTATTATTCTAATGCAGAAAAAAAACGGTTTTTCTGTTAGGTATATTCAAGAACGAAAAGAGGAACAGCATAAAAAGAATCTGGAACAGGCAAAAGATGTGGCTTACTATGCAGATTGTCCTGAAGGACACATTCCATTGTCTGACAACGAACGCAAAGAGACACTAAAAATGTTGAAACAAAGTAAAAATAATTTTATTATTTATCATATTTACAATTGGTTAAACAATTGTTTGTTTTTTTTTCTTTTAGATTATCAAGGATTTGTTGATGAATTAAATAAAATGCCTATACGATCAGATACATTGCGATCTCAAACACGAAAAATTGAAATTGAAAAACAATTGAGTAAACTTGAAGAAGGTATTAAAATATTTTCTAGATCAAAAGTATTTGTAAAAATAAATTCATAAATTTATATTTATTTTTTAATATAATTAATAATACACATTATTTTCACACGACTGTAAATTTATGTATAAAAGAAAAAAAAAAAAAAAATGCGATTTTAGATATTTAAGATTTTATGATGATAATTTATTTTTATCTATTAAATGTATAAATAAAGAAGGATTGAAATAGAGGTTATTTGATTTGAAAAATGGTTCTTCAATTTTAAACCACTGTTTGATGTTAAAATCATTAAAAAATACATTTATTTCTCTCTCTGCTGACTCAGGAGAATCTGTAAATTAAATTTTATTAAATAAAAATAGTTTAATTAAAGATTTTATAAAATTACCTGAACCGTGAGTGGCATTTCTTGTGTCACTAATTCCATAAAGTCCACGAATTGAGTTTGGTGCTGAATATTGAGCTTGAAAAACCTTTGTTGGGCCCATTAACTGTCGCCAACGAATAATTGCATTATTAGCAGCTAAAATATGAATATCTGAAGGTCCACTGCACATAAAAGTTATTAAACGATTGAAAAAAAATTTTTTTTCATGCTCTTTATAAAATTTATGAGCATCCTCTAAGGATATTATTGTTCTACGATATTTGACGATTTTAAAATCATTGTCGATAATGATACTACGAATTTTCTGTAATAATAAATAATTATTTTTAGAAAAATCTATATTTATAAATATTAATTAAAATTGTTTTGATTTGACTTACCTTTAGGACAAATGGATTTTTAACAACGTGCGGTTTTAAAATAGCAAGCGTTAATTCCAATGGTTTTGATGTCATTGTAATAAATCTTTAGTGTATCATAAATTTGACAGGAATTTTGAAATAATTTCATCATTGTACGATTAATAGGTATAAAAGCTGTCATACCCACGTGCTGCGGGAGGTTATAAGTGTTTTATAACACACGAATATGATAAGAAAATGAGATAATGAATAAAAGATGTTCTACATTACCTACAAGAAGTTATATAATCATTCAGACGATTTGTTTTATTATGATTTTTTTTTAAATCACTAATAATCTGTAACTATGTGATTATAAACGTGCGAAAAAAGTATTAGAAAAAATTGATATTTGTTTTTGCAATAAATTATTCTCTGCTTTTTTATGGAAAGTCATGTTCAAACACGCTCATTTGATTGGCTCCCATTGGCGGCCATTTTCCCCTCTCTATCGTATCACGCATGAGTCAATTGACAAAATTAGTCCTGCTTGTGTATACGCTGACGGCATTCCGTACAGTGGAATTTTGTGACTAATAATACAAACTTTTGTCATCTTAATAACAATCGTAAGTAACAAAATAAAAAATACTAAGTATTCTTATCGAATAATAAAGTAAAGGCGCTTTACAGTTCGAGTACACAACCGAAAAAAAACTGATTATTGATTTGGTCTACTTTTTGCCACGCCCGGCGGCCATTTTACAACTGCTTGACATTCACCCAGACGAGAGACACAATCCGTTTGGGAAAAAATGGATCAAATCACCCCGAAAGAGGTGAAAATCCTCGAAAATCCTGAAGACATCCAGGAAAGACGTGAACAAGTATTGAGTCGTTATAGCAACTTTAAATCCGAGGCGAGAAACAAACGAGATAAACTCGAGGACTCCCGTCGCTTTCAGGTACTATATATTATCCAACTTCTCATTCTTCCATCCTTGACGACAAATTTTCCTATAAAAACACTCGGTTTTTCTAGTATTTTAAGCGAGATGCGGACGAACTTGAGGGTTGGATCTACGAGAAACTGCAGGCCGCGTCAGACGAGAACTACAAGGACCCAACGAACCTCCAAGCAAAAATCCAGAAGCACCAGGCCTTCGAGGCTGAAGTTGCAGCCCACTCAAATGCCATCGTATCGCTGGATAACACCGGAGCTGAGATGATAGCTCAGCATCACTTCTCCAGTGACATGATTCGCAAGCGTCTCGAAGAATTGCACCGACTCTGGGACCTGCTTCTCTCCCGCCTGGCTGACAAGGGCCTGAAGCTCCAACAAGCCCTCGTCCTCGTGCAATTCATCCGTCACTGCGACGAAGTGATGTTTTGGATTCACGACAAAGAAGCGTTTGTATCGATCGATGAGTTTGGCCACGATCTCGAGCACGTCGAGGTGCTGCAGCGCAAATTCGACGAGTTCCAGAAGGACATGGCAAGCCAGGAGTACCGAGTAACCGAGGTAAATGAGCTCGCCGACAAGCTCCTTCTCGACGGTCATCCCGAACGCGACAATATCCTCGGCCGTAAAGCCGAGCTCAACGAATCTTGGCAGCGATTGAAGCAAATGGCGATTGTGCGTCAAGAAAAGCTCTTTGGCGCCCATGAAATCCAACGATTCAACCGCGATGCCGATGAAACAATGACGTGGATTGCCGAGAAAGATGTTGTGCTGTCATCTGACGACTTTGGCCGTGATTTGGCGAGTGTACAAACCCTTCAGCGCAAGCACGAGGGTATCGAGCGCGATTTGGCGGCTCTCGAGGACAAAGTATCGACCCTGGGCGCTGAGTCGGACCGCCTGGCTGCCATACACGACGTCGACCATTCAAAACAAATCCAAGCGAAGCGTGCAGAGATTCTGCAGTCGTGGGAGAGCCTTACAGCCAAGGCTAAGGAACGTCGCTTCAAACTCGACGAGTCGTACTATCTCCACCGCTTTCTCGCCGATTATCGCGACCTGGTGTCATGGATGAACGACATGCGCGCGATAATATCGGCCGATGAGTTGGCAAAAGACGTGGCGGGCGCAGAATCACTTTTGGAACGTCACCAGGAGCACAAAGGAGAGATTGACGCGCGTGCCGACAGCTTTGACGCAGCCACACTGGCCGGAAACAAGCTTCTCGAGCGGAAACACTACGCCGCGGAGGAAGTCGCACGCAAACTCGACTCTCTAGCCGAGGATAAATCATCTCTACTGTCGCTCTGGGAACAGCGACGTATTCTCTACGAACAGTGCATGGATCTGCAGCTTTTTTACCGCGACACCGAGCAGGCCGACGCCTGGATGGCCAAACAGGAGGCTTTCCTCGCCAACGAGGACCTGGGCGACTCTCTGGACAGTGTGGAAGCACTGATAAAAAAGCACGAGGACTTTGACAAGTCCCTGGCGGCGCAGGAGGAGAAAATCAAGGCTCTCGACGAGTTTGCCGGTAAATTAATCGAAGGCGAACACTACGCAGCCGAGGACGTATCCCAACGGCGTCAATCTCTGCTCCAACGGCGTGCAGTACTCCTCGACAAGTCGGCGCAGCGTCGACACCGTCTTGAGGACGCCTACAAACTCCAGCAATTCGAGCGCGACTGCGACGAGACGAAGGGTTGGGTCAATGAAAAACTAAAATTCGCCACAGACGACAATTACCTCGACCCGACGAATCTCAATGGCAAGGTTCAGAAGCACCAGAACTTTGAGCAAGAGCTCAACGCGAATAAAACGCGAATGGAAGAGATGGTATCGATCGGACAGGAATTAATCAACTCGAATCACTATGCGAGCGATCGCATTCGTACGCGCACCGATGAGATCGTCAGTCTCTGGGACAGTTTGGCCAAGGCGACGGAGAAGAAAGGGACAAAGCTTCAGGAAGCATCTCAGCAGCAGCAATTTAATCGAACGGTCGAGGACATTGAGCTGTGGCTGTCGGAAGTTGAGGGTCAATTGATGTCAGAAGATTACGGCAAGGATTTAACGAGTGTTCAGAATCTGCAGAAGAAACACGCACTCCTGGAGGCCGATGTGGGCTCGCATGCTGATCGTATCGATACGATTGCTCAGGCCGCCAAGCAATTTGTGAGTTCCGGTCATTTTGACGCGGAGAACATCCGCACAAAGCAGGAGCAGCTTCAAACGCGCTACTCGGCGCTGCAGAAGCCCATGAGCATCCGCAAACAGCGGCTACTGGACTCGCTGCAGGTGCAGCAGCTGTTCCGCGACATCGAGGACGAGGAGGCGTGGATCCGCGAGAAGGAGCCGGTGGCTGCGAGCACAAATCGCGGCCGCGATCTCATTGGCGTGCAGAATCTGCAGAAAAAACATCAGGCCGTGTTGGCGGAGATAAATAACCATGAGCCGCGCGTGGCAGCAGTGTGTCAGGCCGGCTCGAAGATGCTGCAGGACGGTCACTTTGCTGCGGAGGAGATCAGCCAGCGTTTAGCGGCCTTGGACGAGCACTGGGGTCAGCTGAAGGAAAAAGCGCGTCAGCGCAAAGCCGATTTGGACGACTCGCTGCAGGCGCACCAGTATTTCGCGGATGCCAACGAGGCCGAGTCGTGGATGAAGGAAAAACGCCCGATCGTCCTAAATGCAGACTACGGCAAGGACGAGGACAGTTCCGAGGCACTTTTAAAGAAGCACGAGGCACTCGTGAGCGATCTCGAGGCCTTTGGCAGCACGATCGCAGCGTTGAGCGAACAGGCGGCGAGTTGTCGCCAGCAGGAGACGCCAACTGTTGAAATTGCCGGTAAAGAGTGTGTCATGGCATTGTACGACTATGCGGAAAAGTCACCGAGGGAAGTGTCGATGAAAAAAGGCGATACTTTGACTCTGCTCAACTCGAACAACAAGGACTGGTGGAAAGTTGAGGTTAACGACCGTCAGGGTTTTGTTCCGGCGGCTTACGTGAAACGAGTCGAAGCCGACGCTGGATTGACAACTAGCCAGCAGAATTTGGCACAGCAGAGTTCAATTGCTGCACGTCAGGCGCAAATTCAAGGGCAGTATGATGATTTAATTGAATTGGCGCGCGAGAGACAGAATAAATTGAATGAAACGGCTAAAGCGTATGTTTTGGTACGTGAAGCCGCGGAATTGGCCACTTGGATCAAGGATAAGGAAAATCATGCTCAGGTTCAGGATGTCGGTGAGGATTTGGAGCAGGTTGAGGTTATGCAGAAGAAGTTTGATGATTTCCAGGCGGATTTGAAGGCAAATGAGGTTAGGTTGGCGGAAATGAATGAAATTGCCGTGCAGTTGATGAGTTTGGGACAAACTGAGGCGGCTTTGAAAATTCACACGCAAATTCAGGACTTAAATGAAAAGTGGACGAGTCTGCAGACATTGACGGCTGAGAGAGCAAGCCAGTTGGGATCTGCGCATGAAGTTCAACGGTTCCATCGAGATGTCGATGAGACGAAGGATTGGATTCGTGAAAAAGATGCGGCGCTGAATAATGACGATCTCGGAAAGGATTTGCGGAGTGTTCAGGCACTGCAACGAAAGCATGAGGGTCTGGAGAGAGATTTAGCGGCACTTGGAGATAAGATTCGACAGCTTGACGAAACGGCCAATAGATTGATGCAATCGCATCCTGACACGGCTGAGCAAACTTATTCCAAGCAAAAGGAAATTAATGAGGAGTGGACTCAGCTAACTGCCAAGGCTAATTGTCGTAAGGAGAAACTGTTGGATTCATATGATTTGCAGAGATTTTTGAGTGATTATCGAGATCTCATGGCGTGGATTAATTCGATGATGGGTCTCGTGGCATCAGAGGAACTTGCGTCAGATGTCACTGGAGCTGAAGCACTTCTTGAACGACATCAGGTAAATTTTTTGTTGTTTATTTTTTTAGTTGGTAGTTTTGAGAGGAAGGAAATTGTTTTAATTTTTTTTTTCGGGGATATCATGGGCTATTGTTTAAAATTACAGAATTACAGGTTGGAAATAGACGCGCGATATGGAGTCTTTCTTGAGGTATCGCAGCGTTATGTGATGCTGGTAGATTTTTTTTTTGTTTATTTTTTTTTTTGTGTAGCAATTTTATAGGGGTTATACCACCTGAAAACACTTTTGAAAAATCCGAAAAAGTTTTTTTTGTTTTGTTTTTTTTTTTTAACCAACTTGCGGCCATTTTTAAATTCAAAATGGCGGAAATGTCAATTAGTTTTATAAAATTATTCAATTTTTTGATAAAAATGAGTGACAAAAATTGTATAACTAAATTTTTTTTTCCGTTTTTACGGTGTTTAATGTCAATAAATAAAATTAGAATAATTGTTTAGTTGAAATATAGTTCTCAATTGTCGAAAAAAAAAATTTTTAACACGATGTAACTTGCAAAAATTGTGTTTGAAATTTGAATTTTGTTTGAAATTGTCGATAAAATTGGGTCCAACTCACGGAATATTTATTTAAAATCAAATTTTATAATATTTCAAGGTGGTATAATACTTCTTAATGCTTTTTAAGCGATAAAAAAAGTTTTTAAAAAGTCGAAAAATTGAATGTCACGAATTTTCGATTGCAATTATTATTTAAGTCAATATTTTCAATTTTTTACTATTTACAAATGTTTTTTTATCGTTCAAAAATGTTTAATCAAAGAAAATAACATTTATTGTTGCATTTTTTATCATTAACATCATATTATTCATGAATTTAACTACATTTTTTGTCTCATTTGACGTTTGTTTGACACATTCAAATTTTCTAACCTAAAAAACGAGATTTCACGTTACAAAAAAACCGCAATTAACCTTTGTCATGACGCCTCCAAATGTCAAAAACAATTTTTCACCCACTTAACCTCACTTTTTTTTCTCCTTTCAGGAGCATCGAACAGAAATCGACGCTCGAGCCGGAACATTCCAAGCTTTTGAGCTCTTCGGCCAACAACTGTTACAATCCAGTCACTATGCAAGCGTGGAGATTCAAGAAAAGCTCGAATCTATGGCCGAGGCTCGTCAAGAGCTTGAGCGCGCCTGGATCCAGCGTCGCATGCAATTAGACCAAAACCTCGAGCTTCAGCTCTTCTGTCGCGATTGCGAGCAAGCGGAAAACTGGATGTCCGCACGCGAGGCGTTCCTGAGCAGTGCAGACGCAGTGGACAGCAGCGACAACGTCGAAGCACTAATAAAAAAGCACGAGGACTTTGACAAAGCCATAAATGCTCACGAGGAAAAAATCGCTGCGCTGCAAACGCTGGCAGATCAACTAATAGCCGCTGAGCACTACGCAGCAAAACCCATCGACGACCGTCGCTGTCAAGTGCTGGACCGTTGGCGTCACCTGAAAGACGCTCTCATCGAAAAGCGTTCAAAACTCGGTGAATCACAAACTCTGCAGCAATTTTCCCGCGATGCCGATGAAATTGAGAACTGGATCGCTGAAAAATTGCAACTTGCAACCGAAGAAAACTACAAAGATCCAGCAAACATTCAATCAAAACATCAGAAACATCAGGCATTCGAGGCGGAACTTGCGGCAAATGCCGACAGAATTCAATCTGTCCTTGCAATGGGTGGAAATCTAATCGATAAACATCAATGTGCAGGTTCTGAAGAGGCAGTTCAAAAGCGATTGGCATCTATCGCCGATCAGTGGGAGTATCTGACTCAAAAAACCACGGAAAAATCGTTGAAACTGAAAGAAGCCAACAAACAACGTACCTACATTGCCGCTGTGAAAGATCTGGACTTTTGGTTGGGTGAAGTTGAGAGTCTTTTAACGACTGAAGACGCCGGGAAGGATTTAGCATCCGTTCAAAACCTCATGAAGAAGCATCAGCTCGTAGAAGCCGATATCCAAGCGCACGAGGAGCGAATCAAAGATATGAACGCTCAGGCCGATTCGCTGATAGAGAGCGGTCAATTCGACGCGGCGGGAATCCAAGAAAAGCGTCAGAGCATCAACGAGCGTTACGAGCGCATTCGAAATCTCGCAGCACATCGGCAGGGCCGTTTAAACGAGGCCAATACACTGCACCAATTTTTCCGCGACATTGCCGACGAGGAATCTTGGATAAAAGAGAAAAAATTGCTTGTAGGCTCGGACGATTATGGTCGTGATCTCACGGGCGTTCAAAATCTAAAAAAAAAGCACAAACGCTTGGAATCGGAATTGGCAAGTCACGAGCCGGCAATTCAGGCAGTTCAAGAGGCCGGAGAGAAGTTAATGGACGTGTCGAACCTCGGTGTGCCCGAGATCGAGCAGCGTTTGAAGCTTTTGAACCAGGCCTGGGCGGAATTGAAGCAATTGGCGGCAAATCGCGGTCAGAAACTCGACGAGTCTCTTACCCACCAGCAATTCCTGGCCAAAGTCGAGGAGGAAGAGGCTTGGATTACGGAAAAACAGCAGTTGCTCTCGGTCGAGGACTATGGCGACACGATGGCGGCAGTTCAGGGCTTGTTAAAAAAGCACGAGGCCTTTGAAACGGATTTTGCAGCGCACGGTGAGCGTTGCAAGGACATTTGCGAGGCCGGCGAGTCGTTAATAAAAGCGGGAAATCATCGTGCCGACTCTATCAGTCAACGTTGCACGCAATTGCGCAATAAACTGGACCAATTGGGCTCTTTGGCAGCTCGGCGAAAGACCCGACTCAACGATAACTCGGCTTACCTTCAATTCATGTGGAAAGCCGACGTTGTAGAATCTTGGATTGCCGACAAAGAGACTCACGTTCGCTCAGAAGAATTTGGACGTGATTTATCGACAGTTCAAACACTCCTAACAAAGCAGGAGACTTTCGACGCGGGTTTACATGCATTTGAACACGAGGGAATACAAAATATCACGATATTAAAAGAGCGATTGATAGATTCTGGCCATGATCAAGCGGCAAGTATTCAAAAACGTCATGCCGACGTGATTACACGTTGGCAAAAACTCTTGACTGATTCGGATTCACGTAAACAACGTTTACTACGTATGCAAGATCAATTCCGACAGATTGAAGAGCTCTATTTGACATTTGCGAAAAAAGCATCGGCATTTAATTCATGGTTCGAGAATGCTGAAGAGGATTTAACTGATCCGGTCAGGTGTAATAGTATCGAAGAGATTCGAGCGTTGAGAGACGCTCACGCACAGTTTCAAGCGAGTTTATCATCGGCTGAAGCGGATTTCCAAGCTCTCGCGGCTCTCGATCGACAGATTAAGAGTTTCAATGTCGGCCCGAATCCCTACACGTGGTTTACCATGGAAGCGCTCGAGGATACGTGGAGAAATCTGCAGAAAATCATCAAAGAGCGCGACGTAGAGCTGGCTAAAGAGGCTCAGCGACAGGAGGAGAATGATAAATTGCGCAAGGAGTTTGCTAAGCATGCTAATGCCTTCCACCAGTGGTTGGCGGAGACGCGGACGTCGATGATGGAGGGCTCGGGCTCGCTGGAACAGCAGCTTGACGCGACCAAGCGGAAAACTCAGGTGGTTCGTGCGCGCCGCCAGGATTTGAAGAAGATTGAGGACCTCGGTGCCATTCTGGAGGAACACTTGATTCTCGATAATCGTTACACTGAACACAGCACGGTGGGATTGGCTCAACAGTGGGATCAGTTGGATCAATTGGGTATGCGCATGCAGCACAATCTTGAGCAGCAGATTCAGGCGAGAAATCAGTCTGGTGTGTCTGAGGATGCGTTGAAGGAGTTCTCGATGATGTTTAAACACTTTGACAAGGATAAAAGTGGTCGGTTGAATCATCAGGAGTTTAAATCGTGTTTGCGGGCTCTTGGTTATGATTTACCGATGGTTGAGGAGGGACAACCTGATCCGGAATTTGAGAATATATTGGATGTTGTTGATCCAAATCGTGATGGTTATGTTTCACTGCAGGAATATATGGCGTTTATGATTAGTAAGGAGACGGAAAATGTTCAGAGCTCGGAAGAAATTGAAAATGCATTCCGTGCTATTACTGCTGCTGATCGGCCGTATGTGACAAAGGAGGAATTATATGCTGTGAGTATTAAAGTTTAATTGATTAGTGTTGATTTTTTATGTTGATAAATGAAAAATGGATGATTGAGCTCTCAGAAAATGGTGTTTATATCGATGAATTTTTGCCAGTTCGTGCGAATCAATTTTTATTTATCTTATATTTTAATTTATTGAAAGATTTTGGCCTATACATCCTTAAAATTATTTTACATCAAATTTTTCCTTTTTTTTTTTTTTTACAGAATCTTACCAAGGAAATGGCCGATTACTGTATGGCACGAATGAAACCATATGTCGATCCAAAAACCGAGCGTCCTATAACGGCTGCTCTGGATTATATCGATTTTACTCGCACACTTTTCCAAAATTAAAATTATTAACTATTTTACGCTTCTATATATATATATATACATATTATATATCCTCAATGGCAATCTGATATTTATAAACTATATCAGTATATAAATAAATATTTACCATATATCTGATAAAAAATCCATCAAATTACCAACAAATACACACAAATATCAATTCTACTTATTTTTGACACTTGATATTTCACGAAAAAATAATCTTATTCAATTTAAAATTAAACAAAAATTCCAATAAATCAAAATATTTATCAAATAAACAAACCAAATAAAATCCAAGAGAAAATCTTTTCTTATTCTATTTTAAATTCATTTTTTTTTTTTTTTTTTTTTTTT
>MVJL01002965.1:0-13546 GCA_002156465.1 Macrocentrus cingulum | reverse complement strand
ATTAAGCCTAGTTCCAGCTTTCGACATCTTAAATGAAATTTTGCATACGAAACCTCCTCTGTAGCGCCAGGACTACTTCTACAATACGGCTCAAGACCGTACTTACATATAACGAATATTTCAGGGTTTGACCTTGAACTATACAGTATATTTCGAGACAAGAATGCTTACATAATGAATATTTCAAAACCTGACCAAAACAATGTATTTATCAAGCAAAATAATAATTTTTCGATAGTAGATGAGACAAGAATGCTTACATAATGAATATTTCAAAACCTGACCAAAACAATGTATTTATCAAGCAAAATAATAATTTTTAGATAGTAGATATATTTCACAATCCGGCCTTATGCATCAATACTGTACATGACGATAGCCAAATTTTTCAAAATATTATGTACATAAATATGTCCTCGACCGATGTTGTAGTTTGAGATATCTGATAGTTGAATTCATCAATTATATACGCTAGATGTATATACGTTTGAGAATATGACCCCAATAGATGCTGTATATTTTGAAACACCGATAAGCTCAAAGTATGCATTCACTTAAGTATGGGCTCATTCAATACTATATAGTATGAGGAGAGGTATATAAAGAATTTATACAAAATCTGTCCTCATACTATATGGGCTCATTCAATACTATATAGTATGAGGAGAGGTATATAAAGAATTTATACAAAATCTGTCCTCATACTATATGGGCTCATTCAATACTATATAGTTTGAAAATAGGTATATAAATCATTTATACAAATTCTGTCCTCAAACTATGCATCCAGATGAGTATCTGCGAAAAAACGTGTAAAAAATTATATAAACACCGCGCCGACTTGAGAATGCTTCAAACTCATGAATTTATACACAATTCTATAATTATTATTGAGTGGCCCAAAGCATATGCGCTCGACATATATATATATATATAGGGGCGGCGCATCCTTTCCAATTTGTTCCAAAAATTAGGAAACGGGAAATTTTCAAGATCTTCTGGAAACCCGAGTCGAAAAAGCAGTGCTCGTTTTATTCCAACTGCTCCAACTTTTTTGGAACTTCGATAACATATTGAGAACTAATGCATTTACGACCTTGCTCTCAATATATTCCAAAAGATCTTGAAAATTTCCCGTTTCCTAATTTTTGGAACAAAATGGGAACAAGTTTTTTTCTACTGGCACGCGGAATATTTTCTCAATATATTCCAAAAGATCTTGAAAATTTCCCGTTTCCTAATTTTTGGAACAAAATGGGAACAAGTTTTTTTCTACTGGCACGCGGAATATTAAATTTTACTCAATAATTATTAAATAATCAGATTTAATTTATTAAAAATATGCTCCCTAGGTAAAAAATTGCCACAAATTTAAATTAAAAAAAAATAAAAAAAAAAAAAATCGGACACACCGTTCTCGAGTTAACTCTGAACCAGCTTCGGTCACCGTACCCGAGTCGCAAAAGCAGTTCTCGTTTTATTCCGTCTTTTCCAAATAGATCTCAAGTATTTCTAACTTTTCCAACTTGTGTTTATTTTCCCGAGTCGAAATATCCAGCTCGTTTTCCTATTTTTATTCCGTCTTTTCCAAATAGATCTCAAGTATTTCTAACTTTTCCAACTTGTGTTTATTTTCCCGAGTCGAAATATCCAGCTCGTTTTCCTATTTTTTTCCTCCGTGAGCTCGTGTTATGCTCCAAGTTAGCTCGTTTAACTCTGGATTTGCTACGTTTTTCCTCCGTGAACTCAGGAAGCTCTTGTTTAATTCCGTAAACTCTTGTCTCCAAATCGAACCCCCCAACTCATCTTTTATTCCGTGAACTCCGTTTTTCTCCGCATTCTCGTGTTTTATTCGTTTAACTCGTATTTAAAAATATTTTCTGAGTCCGGAAAAAAAAATGGACTTAGAAAATATTCATCAGATGCAGAGAGATTTTCCAAGTCCATCTTTTCGACGGACTTAGATAGTTTCGCTGCATTTGATAATTAAAAAATGTTTTTTTTTTAACAGCGCTTCACCGAAAACAGAGTACTGTATTGAATTTAGTAAATAGACGAAGAGTTCTTTCAAATATACTTGAATATTTGAAGCATATATTATTATTATTTTTATTACTAATTTTTTTTATTTTTTTATTTCATATAATGTTTTAATTTTTTGACTACCTTGAATTAAAAAAAATCGCAGTGCATGCGGAGAGGCTGCAAGTTATATTGGAATTTAATTTTTCATGTCACCGTTGATGACGTTTTCGATGCATTATCGACTATTTGCATGATCGTACGCAAATTTACGTAAGAATATTGAATTTATGTAAGAATTCTAGGAGAGTAATTAATATTTTAAGTTCAATCGTGGGTAGCGGAACGTTATTCGTCCAAGTTCAGACACTATACAGTGTCATTTTTATTATACATATGAATATATGCAATTAAACTACAAATTATCAGATGGAAGATGTTAAATCAATATTTGTAAATTATTATATTTATCACATCTATTATATTTATGATCTGTAAATTATTATATTTTGTTACATATAAGAAAGAATCGCATAACATTATAATACAGTTATTCCAACACTTATTCCTAAATTTTATTCAGAAAGAAAATTATATTATTCCCTGATTATATTCAATTATATTTTTCATTGATTATACGTAAAAATTTTCGCTGGACAACCAATTTTTCCCGCTAACATACACGAGTTTATTCTACTCTAGAATATAATAAATTACCAATAAATTATTATTCAATTAATCATTCTTTCTCTACACTGTTGATTGGTATTGAGACATATTGGCAGCGGTCTTCAACATTTATAAAAAAACATGGTTCCAGAATATTCAGGACAGGAATAACTTTAAATTGATCGGAATTTCTGCACTGATAGAAAAATCCCGAGGTGTCATAATTGAATTGATCACCCTTCCCCACGAGAGTATTTATCAATAACTTTTCACGGATCACTGCAAAATGAGTATCATTAATTTTTAGAAAACAACAAATGAGGCCAATTTTCATTCCATTGTCATCATATTTCACTACGGCTGTGAATGTTTCGATATCTCGATCGTACATTACCGAAACATATAGTTTCTCATTTTTCAATAGTCTGTAATAGACCTTTATAACATTGTTGTCCTGTTGAATATTATTGTTTCCTAAAACAGTATTAAGAAATTGCAATCGAATATCATTGAGTTCGTCCAAGCATTTATAAGATCCGACACTGTAACCGTGTGCGAATATCTCCTCGATAATGGAGACTTGTTTTTTTTTATCAATGCAGAATTTTTTAATCTCACCATCGGGAAGAGCATCTACAAGTTTTTTTTTTTTAATGTACTGGATCTGCGAATGTGCCACCTGCGTTTCTAAATGCCAAGTTCCGTGAATTTGGTTCAATAGCTGACCATTTAGATCTTCAAACTCATAGCAAGTGTGTAGTGATAACGGTCCTAAATTTCGAACGCATTGAGGCAAATGAATTAGTTGATGTATATTGATTGTGCAGAATCTAAGTCCATACAACTCTTGAAATTCGCGTACAAACTTTTTCAAAAAATCCTCAGCTACATCGATTGCCATCACAGAGATTTTGTCGCTACTCAGAATTACAACTGCGAGGACTAGGAGAAGATAATGATTGTAGTATTTTTCGTCCATTAAATCTTGAAAAATAGCTACAGAATAATAAAAAAAAAAAGTTTTCAACTCTGACGCCTTCCAGTGTACGAGATCAGCAATCGTGCGGGGTAGGCGATGAATGAATTTTGGCGGCTTTATGGCCAACAATCGCGCATTGATAACATCGCTGTGAGCACGTAGAGAGAACGGAAATGCACTATATTCAGCGTCAAACCACAGTATAATTAATTTTTTTACACCACCGCCCTCAACTCCATGCATTCTATCAATAGCTGTCCCTCGAATATAATCAGGCATAATCTTAGATAAGGCCGTATGACCTTTCACACCTAAGACTGGTGCATCAAGTGTTGCCTCATTGGCATACTGAATACACAATTCAGATGTTCTCAATTCGACTTCAGCCTCATATGGATAGACATGCTTACAGGTTCGCGGTCCTGTGCGAATGGTACCCCCTTCTGTAAAACAACCAGGACACCCGCATTTACCATTGAACTGCACGAAATTCAACACATCACATTTTGCCGGTAGATCACAGACCCCTGTCAGTAAAATGCCTTTTACGAGAACTAATCTTCCATCCGGTAAATGTATGGTGATTCCTCTGGCGAGTTTTTCAAGGTCTTCGCGAAGTTTGTACATGAATAAATTCATCTGTGGTTTTTTATTACCGTACCACAAACCAGCCAGCATTGTATTTTCTCGTTTTTTTCTTTTATTCGCCGGTAACTCATTGATTGTTAAGTATATCGGAGTACAACTGACTTTTGATGATTTGAAAACTGGTATCCCGTCTACATACCAATTCAACGAAATATTATTACGATTGTTCAATAAATTTCTTGCTTCCATGTCTTTGTAGAGTTGCCCATCGTACACGTCTTGAATTTCACCTGGTTGAACGTTTCGTTGGTGACGTGATTGTAAATCTTCATAAAAACCTGGCCGATCATACATGTATTGTAATTGATCGACCAATGACAGCAAAATAAAGTACGAGTTTTTAACAGCCGGACATGTTGGGCAATTTGCACTGGCATTAGCCAATTCACGAGTACAATAAGAGCAGTAATAGTTTTTTGAAATTTTTTCAGTCTGATAGCCAAAATATTTCATAAATTTGAAAATACTATTTTTTTGATAATTTTGTTGAGGGCAGTGCAGTTCAATTACTTTCATAATAGCTTCTAAACATACCATCGACAAATTATAGCGTAGCTTCAATTCCAATAATAATAGCATGCTCTCTCCTCTCGTGATTCGCGCATTATTGTACATAGGTACATTAGCGTTGGCTCCTTCAGCGAAATCTCCTCTTATGTTCTCATCTTCATTGAAATCGTATTGAAAATGGAACTGATATTCATTACTTTCATTTGAAAGATCAATAAAGCGATCAAAACTTCCTACAAAGTCATGTTGTGGCCAATCATTATCGGGGATATCTTCCTGATCATACGGCCCTTCTGGTATCCACCTGCAACGCAAATGATAACAATTATTACTCCATTGTTGACATAATATTGTCAAGACCATAACTTTAATACTCCATACCTTTCTTCGCCTTGATCAACGTCAGGGACAAAATTGTCAATAAAATCATTGATATCTATTTGAGGCTGCGGCTGAAGCTGTTGTTGACGCTGCTGCTGAGGCTGCGGCCGAGGTTGCTCCTGTCCTCTACACGGCATCATGAATCATTTGTCAACAGTTTTGGAAAAACATCTATCAACTTACCCATGATTTATAATAGCTTCATTGATAAGCTCATTGTTACCACCATTTTCATCAACATTTCCTAATATTTCACGTATGCGTACATTTAAATGCGAGCGTCCGAGCTCCCCAAGTGCTTTTCGTGACATGTTGCCGTTTTAAATTCAAGTAATTTCACCGCCTTTTGCCGTGCGCTGCGCGCATGCGCGCTCACGTTCGACGCGATAGTGTCCAATGAGCGGCACTATCTCCAACACAAAGAAACTTTATGCTGGAGATATACGGGTGTTCGACCGCGTGGTGATTTTGTGAGAAAAATAATTTTATTACTTTTGCACAACCACAACTCATTGACTCCGTGAAAAACACTCAATCGATCTTCCGGGCTCAATCACTTTGTTTGCTCTACAAAAGTGCACATTTATATCACTGCAGAAATTTTAGGAACGATTTATAACGAAAAATAACCTCACTTCGTGTGCTTCTCGTGTCGACGTCCGTATCACACTGATGGTACGTGTAGGTACTTCATTGAAATACAGTGAAAGAATCCGACAAAATGCCGCGAAAACCACTCGCTGTGATACAGTGGCGTGGAACAAACAGCAAAACCGTGATAGCATTATCACAAGTTCCACCATCGAATCAGCGCATCGGCGAAATTTTTATGTTCCAGAACAAACCCGTGGAGATTATAAACATCGGCGGTAAGTATGACATCATGCGTCAATTTCCCTACAATTGTCTTACAGTAAAAAATTTTTTTTTATTATTCAGAAAATGAGAATATTTACCAGTGCCTTCATCCTCAAAAAGATGACCAGCACCTTCACGGCAGGAATCCGCACAGCAGTGACGAAGTGCCAGTGCTACCTTCCACGCCAGAGCCAGCGCACTCGGTGAATAGCATGTTTTATCGAGGAAGTCCCGGCGATATGGCTAAGAAAAACTTGAAACAAATCGAGACGCTGAAAAGCCAAAGTAATGTCGTGAATAACCAGTCTCTCCGCAACACTGCTGATGCTAATGATCAAAGAGGAAAAAAAACTCGTCCAACAAACGCTGCAACTGTGCACCAGAAACAGACGAAAAAACAAAAATTCGATGCTGCGACAGACATGGGATCGCAGCCTCCTATGTTTGAATTTAAACAACGATCATCACAGCTCAACACTAAAAATCAGGAGCAGGAAAGGCGCTATGATGCATCCTCAAGCACTATTACAGCGCCTGATAGTCAAAGCAGTGGAAACAATAATCTGTACGATCAGAATTTAAATGTCATGCAACCAAGTGCTGAATTATTGAACCAAAATTATGTCGAACAACCAAGAAAAATGGCAAACGAGTCCGTTAATTCATCAACACCGCCGGCTCCCTCCCATTCGCCTTATAATTCCCATTATTCGCCTTATAATTCAGATTTAATGTCAGAACATGTCCATCCCTATCAGCATTCATTTCCTCCTGAACTCGAACCATCATATGGAAGGCAACAACCAACTCCATTTTGTCCTCAAAACGAGTTGACTGATTTTAATGATCCATCTATCATGACGGCACTGGATAAAGTGAACACTGCGACAGTTATAAACCTGGATGAACCAACAATCCCTGAAAAACAATTAATAGTGGACGAAGAAGGTGACAACAACGAGAGCTTCAACGACACTATCGATATCCCTGACGTAGTTCCGAACGAAGATTCATTAAAACAGGAATTGCTAGCGAAGATACCACTGGGGGATGGTGAGAATCCGATAAATATCTATGGAGAAGTTATTTTTGTTCCTATAATACCTATTTTCATTGCCAACAGTCACCGCACGGGACGTGAAAATGTTTTATTTATTTGCTGATGTGATAAAAGCTCACTACAATCAAAGTGTAGCTCATCGTATTGCGAAGGATCCTCCAGAGGTAAAGGTTTTTCTATTTTCTTAATTGCAAGATATCAAACTAATAATCTCATATTTTTCAGCTACCATTAGATAATACTCCTGACAATTCAAAAGTACTAAAATAATTGAGTCTTTTAATCTGTTAATTAAAACCTTTTTATTTTCACAGGTCAAATTATCTCCCAAATGCGGATTTTTCTTATGGAAAAAAAGAGAATGGGGCATAACTAATCGCAGTCGATTGAACAAATTTCCAGATAATTGGAAGTTATTTGTCCGAGATGTTTTAAATGAAGTTTTCAGCAATAACATTATTCATTATTCCGCTGTTGGAACTCGGAGTAAGCGACCGCCACTACCCCCAGAATTACTAAAAGGACTTCATGGTAAGCTGAATTATTGAAATATCAAAACAGTAAATTAATAAATGCTTAAATTTCAGAACGAATTAATGAATTCCGTGACCCTGACAACGTTATTCCGCTTGAGACCATGGTGGAAATGATAACAAAATTCATCTATGAGAAAAGACGACACGCGGCAGTGAAATTGGAGGAAAAGAAGCCCAAAAAATTATCAGAAAGATCAGAAAAAAGTATGTGAAACTATATTATCGATAGTTTTCATACTTTTATGAATAGATTGTCTGTTTATTCATGAGTATTTATCAGCTAAAAATTTATATTCAGTGTGTGATCGATTATGATATGAAGAAATCAATAAGAATTAAGAATTATAAAGGCCAAAAATACCGCGAGTAGTAATTGTGACTCTGAACGTGGTATTTGACGTGATATTTGATGTTCCAGTTAATTTAATTGCTTACTGTTCATTATTATTTTAAAGAGGAAAAAACGCAGAGAGAATTATAGTAAAATACGTGATAAGTTGTTGCTATATTTGTGCGTGATACTGGTCAATCTCAGAGTTTTTTATTTTATCTACTTTTTTTTTTAGTTTTTTGAGGCAGTTTTTTTTTCCTTAGAAGTTTCAGTTCATATCTTGTGTGCATCTATTTATACGTTTTATTGATATGCATGATCTCTATTTTTATTATACCAATTGATTTTTTAAAATATTTTTTTTAATTTTAACAATTAATGATTGAACACAAATTTCGGTGGTTATATTATATATATTCGCAAAATAAAAAAGGCCTATTCATTACGATATTATTCATCTGATAATTTATACTTAATATCATTCCCGCGAATAATTTATTCGTGGGAATGGTATTAATTATAGCCATATTTCCCTCCATTGACTCCGTAAACTCCGTTCTAGCTCGCATATATACGGCGCTGCGAGCTCGTTTTTTTTTTTTCTAGTCTTTTGGGAAAGTGATGATAACCCTCCCGAGTCGAAATTCCCAGCTCATTTTCTTATTTTTTTCCTCCGTGAGCTCGTTTTTTCGACCAGAGCTCACGGAGCTCATGCGGAGCTCCACCATGTAAATTCTAACTCCGTTTTTCCTCCGTGAACCCGCGCTTATCGACACTTTCCCAAATGTCCAGAGCTAAACACGAGCTCGCAGCGTATAATATATACCAGAGCAAATACGGAGTTTACGGAGCTTGATCCAGAATTGACGGAGGAAAAAAATAGTTCGTATCAAATATTTATTCACGATAGCATAAACACAATCAGAATGACATTATTATTATTGTACATCTCCTATTTTTGTCCATATAACCGCGAAAATGACGAGATCTGTGCTCAAATTAATATTGCTCTAGAGAAAATTATTTACCGCAATATTATCAAATTTATATTGTTATTAATAATATTCGCATTTGCTTCATTTTTTTGATGATTCGTTCTCCTGAAGTTTTTTCAAAGCGTGCCGTCTTTTTCATAGATGAATTTTGTAACCATATCGACGAGGACCTCCTTCGCAATATGGTCTTCAGGATTGCGGTACTCATTAATCCGTTCTGAAACAATTTCATTCTCAAAATTAGACTTTGTCACACTTGTATTTTTAACGGGTAGTTATTTGAAAAAAATTACCGCGAATCGCGTTGAGTAATTTTGGGGGAATCGGTGGAAGTTTACTTCGAGTTCCAACACAACTATAATGGATGATCGTAGGCCCAAAAAGTTCATTCAATATATCTCGGACAAACATTTTCCAATTGTCTGGGTATGTTTCCAATCGGCTTCGAGTTGATATAGATATATCTTGCTTTTTCCATAAATAAAACCCGCTCCCAGGAGATATTTCGACCTGTGGATACATACAGTTCATTAAATGGAATAATAACGGGCTAATATTTTAGTATGGTACCTTCGAAGGATGAGAGCCATCACTACACTCGGATAATACCTGCAACATAGAGGATTTTTAATTCATTGTAATCAAGAAAATCGAAAAATCTCTACCTCTGAGGGTTGTTCAGCAGTGCGGTGAGCAACACTTTGATTATAATGCGCTTTTAGAACATCAGCGAATAAATAGTGCATCTTCACGTCTCGTGCAGTTACTGTTGGCAATAGAAATATTTTAAAGCAACATATAATACGACTGAATTGATAATTGTCATTGACACTTACTCTCTCCCAACGGTATTTGTGCCAGCAATTCACATTTCAAATGATTTTCATCGGGAACTACGTCTGCCATATTGATACAATCATTGTTGGTATCATTTTCAAGAATATCTTTTGATGCATGTCTATCAAGAGTAGATTTTTCTTTTTCACAGACTGGTGGTTTATCTAAGTCCAGTATCACTTGATCATCGTCCGAACTGCAGAATTCGTTTTGCCCCTCATCTGGCGTTGCATCCATTTTATTTTCTAAGTTGGTGATTATAGTAGTTGGTTCAACATTATCGCCTAAATGCTGTCTAGAATGAATCGGAATTGCTTGCGGACTGCCATATGACGGTTGGATAACTTGAAGTGATTGATAGTAATTGTTATTGTCTATCAAATTAGGATTAAGATTGTAAGTTGAGTTATCAATGATAGGAGAGCGTGTCGATGGGGGAATGTACTCTGTTGAAATAATTTTCGGTTTTCCGATAGTCTTTTGGTCGATTGGTTGACCTCTTGGTTGGATAATATTCTTTTTTTGGATGGAAAGGTTATTATTTTCGATGGCTGGGGAATTTGACACGATAGTAGCGTTTGGGAGTGCATGAAATTGATCGCCTTGTGCTCTTGGTTATAATTATTCAGTGAAAGTGATGATTTTTCTTCAATACTAAATAGAAGAGGTTCTGTTCCTATTTGTTGAGCTTCATCGAATTTTCGCTTTTTTATGATTTTCTTGTTTGCAAGTGTGCTTTTTCCCGGACGAGATTGTTTTGCTTTGTTTCTCTTCAAATCATCTGCAGTGCCTTGGGAAGACTGTTTGTTACCGAGATGACTTTGGCTTGTAATTGACTCGATTTTATTAGAATTTTTGTCTCCGTCAGCTCCAGTGGTTCCTTGAGACATACCAAGACGATGCAGTGCCTGTGTTTGTTGGATATCTTGAGATGGTTGTTCCTGATTCCCAGGTGTCTGTCTGTTAAGCTTTTGTGATACTTCTTGGACAAATCCAGTTGTATGTTGTGGACCATTATGAAGTTGGTTGAAGCCAAGTGTAGAAGATAGATTGCGATAAATATTTTCATCACCTGAACATTTTAAAAAATGAATATCAATTAATTTTATTGTGGTAAACTATAAGGATGATGCAATACTTACTGGATATATTTACAATCTCCACAGGAATATTATTAAATTTAAACACTGCGCCAATGTGCTGGTCTGATTCTGGAACCTCTGATAATGCTACCACACTCCTGTGATTCGATCCACACCGCTCTATCAAAGCGAGTGGTTTGCGCGGCATTTTACAATTGTGCGCTAGTTGTGTCGCCTGTATTCCAGTATGCAGTGCAAATATTCAGTTGAACACTGGCGTGAACACGAGCAACGCACGAAGTGAGGTTATATTGCGATCAAGAGCACTTGCGGATTTTTCTGTGATGTTATGTGCAGTTTTTATTGATCTAAAAACGTGATTCCGGACTGGAGGAACGTTTTAGTGCATATTTTATATTAATAATTACCCGGACTTTTATACTGTTCATCAAATATTTCTACAAAATCACCACGCGGTTAATCACACACATATATATATACCAATACTAGAGCCACTGCAAGGCATTCCGCCATTGTAGTGAGCGGATTGGAAGGAGGCGCGCATGCGTGCAGAGTACGGATAGAAGCGGTAAAATAAATTCAAATTCAAAAAAGAATCATGTCACGGAAAGCACTTGGGAATCTTGGACGCTCGCAACTACGCGTCCGCTTAGGTGAAATACTCCAAAATATGGATGAAAATGAAAGGGGCAATGAGCGTATCAATGACGTTCCTATGAATGATGAGTAAGTAAATATAAATAGTTTAAAAAATATTGGTTACAAATAACATGCTTATGATTGTATTAGAAAACAGCAGCAGCCTCCAATGGATATCAATGATTTCCTCAACAACTTTGTTCCTGATGCCGAACTTGATGAAGGCGAAGAAAAGTACGTGCTATCAAAGTGCTCTTCGAAATTTATATATACGTATATGAACAGACTATTACGTGAGTGGAGTTATAATTGAGATAATTTGATATTGCAGCTGGATACCTGACGGGCCGTATGACCAGCAGGAAAATATTCCAGAAAATGATAGAGTGGAGTATGATTATTTGGAAAATTGCGATCGCCTCTTCAATCTACCAAATGGAAACAATGAATACCAGTTGAATTTTCAATTTGATATAAATGAAGATGAGGATATTAGAGGAGATTTTGCTGAAGGAGCCGACGCTGATGTGCCTATGTACGATAACGCCCCAATCACGAAAGGAGAGAGTATGTTGTTATTATTAGAACTAAAATTGCGCTACAATTTACCAATGGTATGTTTAGAAACCATCATGAGAGTAATAGAACTTCACTGTCCGCGGCAAAATTATCAAAAAAACAGTATTTATAAATTTATGAAATATTTTGGCTATGAAACAGAAAAAAGTACTAAAATCTATTATTGTCATGAATGTACCGGTGAATTGGCGAATGCTGATGCGAATTGTACAACGTGTCCGGCTGCTAAGAAAGCGTATTTTATAATCCTGCCATTTACTGATCAATTGAAATACATGTATGAGAGACCCAGTTTCTATGAGGATTTACAATTACACCACGAACGGGAAGTACAGCCAGATGAAATTAACGATATATACGATGGGCAATTATACAAAGAGATGGCACAAACGAATTTGTTGTCTAATCGTAATGATATTTCGTTGAATTGGTACGTAGACGGGATACCCGTATTTAAATCGTCTAAAGTCAGTTGCACTCCAATTTACTTAACGATCAATGAGTTGCCGCCGGATATAAGAAAAAAACGAGAAAATACAATGCTCGCTGGACTGTGGTATGGTGATAAGAAACCACAAATGAATTTATTTTTGAAGAAACTTCGCCGCGAAATCGAAAAACTCGCGAATGGAATCACCATCTATCTGCCGGATCTACGAGTTGTAATCGTGAAGGGTATAATTCTAACAGGTGTTTGTGATCTGCCCGCCAAATGCGATGCTCTGAATTTTATATTATTCAATGGAAAATACGGATGTCCTGCTTGTTTTACGGAAGGTACTTCCATTCGCACCGGACCCCGAACTTCAAAGCATATTTATCCGTATCAGCCTGAAGTTCAGATGAGAACACTTGAATTATGTATTCAATATGCCAGCGAGGCAACAGTTGATGCGCCACGGTTCGGTGTAGAAGGGCATACGGCCCTATCTAGAATTATGCCTAATTTCATTCGTGGAATAGCGATTGACAGAATGCATGGCGTTGAAGGCGGTGGTGTGAAAAAATTAATTACGTTATGGTTTGACCCTGAGTATAGTCATTTTCCGTTCTCTTTACGTGCTCAAAGTGACATTATTAATGCACGGTTGTTGGCAATAAAGCCACCAAAATTCATCCATCGTCTACCCCGCACTATTGCAGATCTTATCCACTGGAAGGCGTCTGAGCTTAAAGTATTTTTTTTTTTATTATTCACTAGCAATTTTCCGGGACGTCATGGATGAGAAATATTATAATCATTATCTTCTCTTAGTGGTCGCAGTTGTAATTCTTAGCAGCGACAACATCTCCCTCATGGCAATCAATGTAGCTGAGGATTTTTTGCATAAATTTGTGCGCGATTTCGAGGAGTATTATGGACCTCGATTTTGCACAATCAATATCCACCAATTGATTC
>MVJL01002962.1:0-35295 GCA_002156465.1 Macrocentrus cingulum | reverse complement strand
TTTTTTTTTTTTTTTTTTTTTTTTTTTCGTTTTTTATGGTATTTTTCGTCTAGAAATTTTTACAATTTTTTTAAGAGCCAAAATTTCTTAAAATTCATAACCTGTCAAAAAAAAAAAAAAAACAAATTTTAAAAATTTTATTAGATATTTTAAATTAAAATTTTTCAAGTTTTTTTTTTTTTCAATTAATTTTGACTAAAAATGAAAAAAAAATTTCTCATATTTAAAAAAATAGCTTTTTAAAGGAAGCGGGGGGGGGGAATATTTTAGAATTTTTTATTTAGTGAGAAATTTTTATTATTCATTTCAATTTCTTAAATATATATAAATTAAATCGCACAGTTAAAATTGAAAAAGTCTCTGCACCTGAGGCCTAACATAAAGAAATTCCGTGAGTTTAGTAAATTAAAACAATAATAATAATAAATAAATGTAAATTTTTCCTGTCGATTGAAAAGTCGATTTACGATGCAAAACATCAGTATATATAAAGTAAACGAGGCGTTTTTCATCATCTTCAATATACATGTACCTAAACAACAAACTGGCAATTAGGTGCTGCAATTTGTGGAACTTCCTGTCAGATTATATATCTGAATTGGATAATGGTTTTGGAAGTAAAACAGCAGTGGAAAATAAGGGGAAAGTGCATGTATCCGCTTGAAGGTGCATTGTCAATTATCCGCAATGGTCGAGGTCGCTTTCACCCTGCGTGCACCGATAAGTGCTGGAATTACAATGGGGGGGAAAAAAATAGGCACATAGATTGTAACGAGAAAGCCTCCGTGAGAATGATCTAACATCAGCTCATTAGTTTCATTCTCAGCGCCACCATGATTTCAGAAACGCGACATTTATATTACAAATACATAAATGCAACTTGATAAATAATTAATAATTAATTACAGCAGCAGTGATTGGGGCAAATGAAAATCTGTATTTTCCGCCCGGTCAGCAAGATAATAATCCTACTCGTGTAGAGAAAGTACATCAGACTGTATGTATATTTTTCTACCGCCAGAGAGAGTTCCAAGCAACTCGCGCGCGAGTTCCCTCTTGATCGCGACCTCGAATCAACTAGGTTCAATGTCCTCCAACAGTTTAGTGTCTCAAAAAAAAATTCTACACAATATTTGTCCAGGTCAAATAAAAATTGATAGGCTAATGCGTGTACACACGTATATATATATTTCGTAATTTTCGCCCAAGCGAATAAACGACGATTTGATATTTCAAGATAACAGTAATATGTGTCGCAATTAAATAGTTTATTGACTATACGCATACATCGTCAGCTATACGCGCCATTGTCTCACAATTTTTTTTTTTTTGCTCAATCGCTATATATTGTATATACAAGGATTTTTATTTTTTCAAGTGTGTCGCGAAGAAAATGGAAAATATACTCTGACGACAAACACTAAATTTTTATTGTTAAGCTCCAGAAACTTGCGGGTTCACGGATATATATCATCTAGGTTAATGTACTTGAGATTACAAAAAAAAAAAAAAAAGAAAAAAATTATTTTTCTAAACTGCGAGTTTTTTTTGTTGTTCATTGTATAGGGATAATTATAGTGAAAACATTTTTTTTTTTTTATGTATAATATATAAGAAACTGATTATCTTGGAAATTATAAAGTAGAATAAATTTTTTATTTTACAGTTTTAGAGCTGGCATATAAAAATTTGGTAATTGTTTTGATTTATGACTTCACTCGTTTTTTTGGGCATAAAAAATCGAAAAATAAAGATTTTGGTAAATTCGTTTTTTTTTTTTTTTAATTTTGTTCATTTTTCCGATGAATGAATAAGAAAAATAAAAATACGAAAAATACGGTGCTTATATATGCATTTTTTCAATTTTATACACAAAAAATATAGAGATTTTTAATTGAAAATTTTGATTTTTCACTAAATATTGTAAAAATTAAAAATTCTTCAGATAAAAAAAAAAATTATTTAATTAATTTTGATATATAAAAAATTCTAATTTTTTAAATAATAATTTTTTAAAAGGGAAAAAGTTATTTCTAAATTTGTTTTTTGTTTCCTTCCTTTTTTTTTTTTTTTTTTTTTTTAAATTCGATTTTTAAAGAATTTCTAAAAATTTAAAATTTTTCAAAAAAATTTTGCCAATTGTTGTTAATTCAAAATTTTCGAAAATTAATTATTTACCTAATTCATTTTCACTATAAAAAAAAAAAATTTGAACATTTTCATCACGAATATTAATTTTTTTAAAAATTACAAAATACAATAAAGTGTATACAGAATAAAAAAAAAAGTGCTCCACATAACAATATTTAAATTCTCTATACTACACATGTAATGATTATCCGTTGTGACATGATTCGAGCGACAAAAAACCCGGCGATTGTAGGTCAGACGTGATGTGTCGTCGCACCCACTGCTCCGCGGCGGGCAACGGCGCAAAAACAGACGGACACAAAAAAAAAACAAACAAACAAAAACAATCCCCAATTGCTATGTAACCTTAAAAAAAAAAAAACCTACATAATCCCACGCAAATGATTGAAAAAAATCCGACGAACCCGTGGCCGTAGACCCGTAAAAAGGTGAATTAAAGGCTGAGTGGGTCACGAAATGAAGGCGTGTGTCGACAGGACGCGCGAAGGAAGTAAAACGAGAAGAGGCGCGCGCGAACGAGATAGAAACGTGCAACAGAGGAGGGGAGCAAAGGACGAGGGTAATGTAGGTCAGTAAATGTACACTTTCTCCGAGCGCCGGCAAGAGAGGAGGAAAAAGATGCCTGTACTCTTTGTGGACGTAACGGTATGGCCACAGAACGGAATCGAGACCCCGTATGGACGCCCATTGTGCATCATCAATTGTCAACCTACACAATTTCACTCGAAAATTCATCAATCTACATTTAAAATTGAAAAAAATGCCATTTAAAAATTTTTTTCCTCAACTCCAAGCGTTAAAAATTCAAAAAAAGTATCAAATACGATCAATTTAATTGATAAAAAAAATTTGTTTTCATTTAAAAAAATTTTTTAACCACCAAAAAAAATTTTTATTCCCGATATTTTTCAGTTTTTTCGTTTTGATAAAATTTTATTTGAATGCGGTGACATAAAAAAAAATTTTTCTACGGTTGAGAGGATTTATTTGTGCCGGATGTCGGCGTGAGTTAATCGCAGTGGAGCGTGTAGCTTGAGCGAATCGAGAGAAAATCTAACGGTAACCGATGTTGGACGACTGATGTAGTATTATACACTCGCGAGTGAGCGTGTGTGTGCACGGCCAAGTCAGTATGCCTACTTTGCGATATTATGTCGCCTCTGGTTTCGTAACATGTACCTATATATACCACTATGTACCACCCCGTTTCATAATATAAGCTTCTAGCGGTTTCATTGTTACAAGTCTGGCTATATCTTGTATATCATATGGAGCAAGTCTGGAAACGCAATTTTTTTCTATCTCAAAAATTCGATTTTTTCAATTGAAAATTCAAATTTTTGTCTCATAAATATGTTAAAATAGATTTGAAGACTTTTTCTAATAAATTGCATGGATTTATGTATGGATTATAAAAAATTTGAACTGGTTTTTTTTCGATTTTGATTTTGGTCGTGGATAAAAAGGGTCGATTGAAAAGAAAAATTTATAGAGACTTTTTTACTTGGTGATATCTTGATACGGATACAAGTTAGATGGATTTTGCTGGGGAACTTTTTTGTAGCTAAAGAAATTTTCTATCAAAAGGATCTCTTGATAAAAATTTTTATTTTCAGTAGTTTTAAAGATATTTTGATTTGAAATAGTTAGATTTTTTATATACGCTCTTTTTGGATGAAAAAAGTTGAGACTTTTTTACTTGCTAATATCCTTGGTAAGGATACGAGATAGACAACTTTTGCTAAGAACCTTTTTTGTAGCCAATGAAATTTTCTATAAAAAAGATTTCTTATGAAAAATCTATATATTCAATAGTTTTGAAGATATTTTGATTTTAAAAAACCAGAATTTTTTATACAAGTTCGTTCTGGTGGAAAAAAGTTGGAAATAATTTAATTACTAACATCCTTGGTAAGGATGCGAATTAGAAAAATTTAGTTAAGGACCTTTCTTGTAGCTAATAAAATTCTCTACAAAAAAGATTTCTTAAGAAAAATCTATATCTTCAATAGTTTTAAACATATTTTAAATTTTAAAAAGCCAGAATTTTTTATACAAGCTCTTCCGGTAGAAAAAACTTAAAAATACCATAATTGCCAATATCTTTGATAAGGATGCGAATTAAACAAATTTTGTCAAGGACCTTTTTTACACCAAATCAAATTCTCTACAAAAAATGTCTCTTACAAAAAATCTTAATTTTCAATATTTTCAAAAATATCCTCATTTAAAACAGCATCAGAATTATCTACAACCTTTTGCCCATCAAAAACCCGATTTATCGCCAATAAATATAACGGCTTTTAATATAATTAATAAATTTTACTCTCGAATAAGAGACACTGCATTAAAGTTGACTAAAAAAAAAAAACACCATCAGTGCATATTATAGCGCGGGGGGGATAAACGGAGACTTGAATTTTGGGCGCCTCGAGAAAAGAAAGCTTACTGCGTTTGTGTGTGTGGATCGGGGCAAAGTTTTACGCGCAAAAATCTGTCATGTTGTCAATGCCAATGTCAATGGCAACGACCGCGCGCGCAAGACTCGAAATTTCGTAATCGAGATAATAAATGACTTGACGGTTTTTTTTTTCTTTTGCCAGGGGGCAACCTTGATCTTGTGTGTGCTGAAACAAATACGTTAGGTTAAATATTATACACAGCTATTGAGAGCAATCTCGTAACGGTGTTTAACCGGCGGAAGTGGCTTGAACGAACGGTATACGTTTTCTCCGCGCCTCAAACTGACGTAACCCGAAATATTTTAATTGCAAAAGTCGTCAGCTGACAAACCGTTATGCCTTTTAGAGTAGTAAATAACATTTGGACAAAATGCCTGAGATTTTCATTGTCTAATAGATTTACAAATAATGTCATCGTGATGTACGTCACAGAGAGAGAGAGGACGCGACACAGAGCGAGCGACTGATGTTCCACTTTTATATTTTTAAAACGGCCCCTACCTTCGTTTGGTCTACTTAACAATCTGACGAGAGCACAGAGTAAGTTTACTCCTACTTGGTCTGACTACCGTTGTCGCCCTCCTGCGGTAAATATTTACAGTTATAGTATCATTACATAATAATGTGTCCATTTTCAGGGTCAAGCAAACACGCGAGGAGCTTTGGCTTTCTAAATATCAATCATCCGATGAGATAAACAGGAAAAAATTAAGATAAAAAAAATTGCCAAAAAATTGAGATTTTTTGATTTGTCAATTATCTTGATAGGTATAGGAGTTTTATAATTTTTGTTAAGGACCTTTTTTGTAGGCAATTAAATTCTGTATAAAAAAGATTTCTTAAGAAAATTTTTTATTTTCAATAGTTTTCAAGATATTTTGAATTATGTCAGCAAAACAATTTTTTATCTATGAAAAATCTTGAAAAAAGTTTAGAATATTTTAATTATATCAATATCTTGATAAGGATAAGAGTTTCAGAATTTTTTGTTTAGAACCTTTTTTTTAGGTTATCAAATTCTCTACAAAAAATATTTCTTGAAAAAATTTTCTATTTTCAGTAGTTTTCAAGATATTTTGAGTTATATCAGGAAGATAATTTTTTATTTATATGAAAAATCTCGAAAAAGTTAAAAATATTCTAACTGCTAATATTTTGATAAGGATACAAGTTAGACAAGTTTTGTTAAGGATCTTTTTTATAGACAATTAAATTCTCTACAAAAAAGATCTCTTGAGAATTTTTTTTATTTTCAGTAGTTTTCAAGATATTTCAAGTTACGTCACTAAAACAATTTTTTATCTATGAAAAGTCTTGAAAAAAGTTAAGAATATTTTAACTATACCAATATCTTGATAAGGATAAGAGTTTCAGAATTTTTCTTCAGGACCTTTTTTGTAGGTAATCAAATTCTCTACAAAAAATATCTCTTAAGAAAATTTTCTATTTTTAATAGTTCTTAAGATATTTCAAGTTACGTCAGCAAAACAAATTTTTATTTATGAAAAATCTTGAAAAAAAAAGTTAAAACTATATTTCAACTGTTAATATCTTGATACGAATAAAAGATAGATTATAATTTTGATAGAATTATTTTTTGTAGCTAATAAAATTTTCTATAAAAAAGATCTCTTAATTGCGAAAAATTCTGATATTTTCGATATTTAAAAGAGTAAGATAATTTTGCGCATTAATTTTCTATTCGAAATGTCCTTGTCCATTTGAATTTATCGCACTGGAAGTGGCCGGAAGGCCATAAAATAAAGGTCACAACAGTTGCATGTATACATTGTTAGATAGCCCTTTAGTCTAACATCAACACAAACAAGATTTTAGTGCATACGCGTGTAGCTTATAGAAAAAGCGTGTATCTCTTGCCTTGGGTAATTGTTATGCCGAGTGCAACACGCAATGACAATGTCAATAAATTACAACAGTCGCGAATTACGGAAGTGAATATGACATCAAGGCAGACCTAGACATGAATGTATGGAAATTTTGTCCGTGAGCAGTTTCCTGGTAGAGTGAAAATCCTCAATGGCGTCCGTGAAAAAAAAGCGACTGCGAGGTGACACGACAGAAAAGTAATGATGGCCAAGAATCAGGCGAGACAATGGAGCATTGAATTTTATTATTGGTCATGTGAGTATACGGTGTTTGGCCACACGTTGTCGAGAGAAAATGTAGCACGAGAGTGTGCTGCCTTGGTGATCTAGGGCATTGGGTCGGCCCGAGTGTATGAGTTTCCCGTTTGACCCGGTGCTATTGCCGCTGCTTGCTCTACTCGCGCGCAGAGATGTAACTGATGGTTACATATCTCATGTCGATCATGGGCTCCTTTAACTGCCAGTTAATGTACTCGAAAACCGTTGGAGGTACAATGAATATATCTCGAATGAAATAACGGAGTATCCTGGACAACATACCAGGACACATTTCGGCGACGCGGTGCGTGAACGTATATAACCGTTTCAAATTACTCAAGAGTCCCGTTTCCAAGGCCTCTCTCATCTTTTGCCATTCCCCTAAATTTTTCTAACCCGCCTAAATTCTCGACAAAAAATAAAAAGATGGTTAAATCATAAAGCACATTTTGTATACATATGCGTGTAAAGTTGCCGTATAGGAAGTTTCTGAACTTTTTTAAGGAAAAAATATGATGACAGATTTTTTATTTTTCATTAAAAATTCTTAAACCTATAGGATTTAGAATCTGGTTTTCAATACCAAAGATCTTCGATAGTTTGCGGAGTTTTTGGTACTATAGTTTCATCTCTGTGAAGTTAGCACCCGAAAAAAAAATTTTTTTTTTTCAATTGTTCAAAAATTCGAGCTTAGTTTGTATAGTAATTTGTAGTGCAAATGTGAAACATTATGTGAAATAAAATTATACTTCTAACGGATTATTTAAAAAACTCTATGGACAGGATTTACTTTTAAATGGATTACAAAGAGTTCTAGTGCCCAAAAATGATTTAATCCTGCATTAATTATAGTGATTAAGAAAAATAGGCGTTAGTTAGTATTTTTCGGTATTTTTACTACCTCGCTTCACGCGGCACTTTTTTTACGGACAGACGCCTATCGGAAATTATACGGGTAAATACCAAATGGATATAAAAATAGTACATTATGAACCGGGAGCGAAAACAGGTGTTTGCAAACCCGAGTATAAAGTGTTTTTAACCTTATACGAGGTCTAAACGCCTGTTTTTGGTCAAAAGGTACATTTTTATATTTCTTCAACAGCGGAGCGAAAACGACAATATTTTCGCCCCGCTGTTGAAGAAAACAAACTCAATACAAACAGGATAAACTAGGCGTAAAATCTCCTCTTTCCAATGACCTAAACAAATAACCATTTTTCGACGACTATTCGTCTAAGCGAGAGCAGAGCACATCTATGCTGCGTATACACAAGTTCTCTAATAAGAAATGAATTTTTCGGCTTTTTTTCTAGGTTATGATGTATAGTGACGCTGCTTGACACATAACCTAAAAAAGACTATATCCTATAGCTACATAGCGGGGGAGGCTGATGGCCCAGTAACGCGAACGTGAAGTGAATTCACCAGCAGCTGATGAGGTAACATTATTTAATGACAGTCATCATCATGAGCACATAACTAATATCGCAATCCTGCGGACGACCGCGCCAAGGCCAAGTGGATCAATGCCTGGCAAGAGGATTCTGTGGACGTAACGGCCAAAGGTTTACCGTTACAAATGAGTCCATTGGATATCCATTCGAAATACATAACATGCAGGCGGTGAATTCGGCCTACACATCGGCGGCGCGGGGATCTTTCTCCAACGTCGAGCAAAAGGGAGGATCGATGCGTGTGTACGGTACTCACGATAAATAGAGGTATATAGTCGCACGAAGAAGCAAATGTGGTCTCGTTCCGTTATGCCCGCGACGACCTGATGAGAGACACCGCCTCGGATCTAACTTGATTACCATGAAATCTAATGGACACACAGAGTATTCCGTTAGATATCTTCATTGCTTATATTTTATTATATTATGTAATAATGTCGGATGATCTCCTGCTGCTTCTAGAGTATTTGGCTGCGTGATGGACGATGACTTGGCGTGGATCAATCAGCATCCCAATTACTTATCCGGGCCTTTGTCCGCGCAACACACCATCGATCATCAATTGCAAAAGTATTATGAGCTACGGTATAATAATGTGTATAACTGTGATGCGCTCTTTTGAATCATTCATCAGTCCAATTTGTTGTTGGCTGCTTGAAAAAAAAACAGCCAGACGTGTTTGTCATCCGATTGTCACTGTGGATATCATGGAGATAAGACGCTATTGTTTCCATCGAGCGTTTGGCTTAGACGTGACGCGACTAACGGATTCAAATCTTGACTCTGATGAGAGTATATAGGGGAAAAATCTGTTAAAAATACAGCCTCGCTGTAAAAAAATGCGCGCCAAGCTGGTTTGAAATTTTAAAAATATATATATTTTTGCAATTACAGTGTTATTAATTGATGAATTTGATTTTTACTAAACTTACTTTTTACTATAGTGATTTCACATATTTTTGCAGAGGCGCATAAACTTTGTGTCTATTTTTTTTTTTTTTACAATGAAGCTGTATTTTTGAGAGATTCCGCATATTTTTGTAGAAATAAATAGAAAAAAAAAAAATTTCTAGATAGATTCTTCGGCGAAAATGACCTAAACCTCATTCACAGTATCCATCATTTTATTTTATTACTCAGGTTCCATAACACAATCTCATTCCTTTTTAGAACTATCCACAACCTTAAATTTTAGTTGGAATTTTGAAATCTGCAAAAATGTTCAAAATGCGATTGTAAATAATTTTCTTAAAAACGCTGCATCCGTTCATTTTCTTGATTTTGTGAGGTGTTTTACGCTATACAGAAAAATAGGGTCTTAATATTATTATGAAGAGGTCATTCGAGAATATCGAAATAAATATAGTTGAAAACTTTTAAAATTTATAGGTCACCCCTAAAATTTTCTACAATAAGATCACATTTTGACCTTTTTTTTTAGAAATTGCAAAATTCATAAGCGACCTCTAAAAATGCTCGTACTGAGTCAATTTTTTTAAGAGGGTTTCTTAAAATATAAAAAACCATGTTTTTTTGATACGAGACCCAAAAAAAAAAAAAAATAGTCGGATATCTTTTTTTTTTTTTCAGACAACTGTAATATATTTCACTTTTACTCTATTATCTGATTAACCATCAAAATGCGAGAAAAAATGTCTAAATTTACTTCAGCTGTTTTTTTCTAATCATCTAATCACAGCGCGAAAAAATTTCAAACAACCAATCAAATCATTCCCTATAAAATTCAGGGCCTAGGAATAAAATTTTGATTTGTACCAAAAATCGTGGAAACATTCGTTACTAGGGATTTATTATTTTCCTATTACTGCACCAAATTCAATAATTCTCAGCCCAATCAAAAGGGCATCATCAACTTTATATACAGGTATCTAAGGAAAAATTTGAATAAAAAAATTATTTTTCTTGAAATTTGAAACATTCTAAAAGCCTAAATTTTTCCTGTAAAAAAAAATACTCCGTTGTCTCGCGCCATTCATTGGTATGAATGTATAGTTGTGCGTCTGACCTTGGCGCGAGACTTTACCGAGTCTCTTGATTGATTATAGACACGGAAGTTTTTTGTTTTAAAGAATTTCCGAGTTTAGTCTGGTAGCAGTATAGTAGCAATGTTGTGGCTTTCTCCAATAAACTTCTGGAATAAAATCGAGGATTATCATACACGATTTACGTACTTACGTAAACCTACAAATATGCAATGGCTGCACGTATTGCGTGCCATTCAGCCGAGTGAAAGCCACAGCAACCTTGATTCAATAGTAAAGGTTGCCAGAGAGTATGTATGTGCATATAATGTGACATCCATTTAGTGGTCGTCATATTTCTGCAAATTTTCACCGAATCATGTAATAATACCATTCACAATATATGCGTCAAATCAATTTGCGCTCCATCATCGTCATGATAATAAATCTCGATTACTCAATCCTTAAACAAACTAAAACAAAAAATTACAGGCAGTTGTACGAATTTTTTTTTTTAAATTAAAATCACAACCTCGAGACCATTGACAAATTATTCTCCATCTAGACCTTGAATTAGCTAATCCATGCTGATAAGATATGGTATTCAAGGATTATTTTGTATATAGCCTTTTGGTACATGGCCAAGGCTTTAAACAATGTTTTATTTCATAATTTTGGTACGCGGAGAGAAATTTTTGGTAAAAAGTACCAAAAAGTTATAAAGTAAACATGATGGGACATGATAGAACTTTCTAATTTTTGTAAAAGATTTTCAGACATTTTATAAAAGCCTAGAGAAAATTTTTACTCAAGTGCTGAGTAAAAATTATGAACAGGAAAAATTACTTTTGCTGCAAGAACTTTTTACTCTGATGTTTTGGTAATTTTTACCAAAGTGAAATATTCTAAAAGAAAAATAAAATCCCGAACAGGGTCTGGAAACCTTCTGATTACTCGCCGGTTGCGCTCTAACCACTGAGCTACTCAGCCGAACGAAAATAAATTATTATTTTCGTGTTATTATTATCATTGATGTACCTGTGCACCCTCATGCTGAGGACGTTGGTTTTTCTCAAGTATCTGATATTTTTTCTAATTGTATTTGGCACTTTTTCGAAGGCGCTTAGTGTACTTTTTCTAAATTGCATAGTATTTAAATTGAAAACGACACAAGGGGGTTGCGGATTTTTTTCGGGTGTTTTTGGGTATCTTAAGATATCCAACTAACTGTAAAAAAAATTTAATCGAGAAACAAAATTTTTAAGACTATATTTATTATTTATTTTTCATAAATTTGAGGTTAAGGGATGTGTAATGGTTTTTAAAATGACGCCAGGGGGTTGAAAAATTTTTTAAGGGGTCTTTCTAACTCTCATGGAACTATAAAAAAATTTTCATCGCGAAACAAAACATTTGACACGTTATTTCATAATTTTTTTCAATAAATTTGAGGTTTGGACGTGTGCGATGGGTTTTAAAACGACGCCAGGGGGTTGCAAAATTTTTTGGGTGTTTGTAAGACTCTAAAGTATCTGTATAAAAAATATCATTGCGGAGCAGAGCATTCAACAATATATTACATAATTTTTTCCTACAAATTTGATTTTTGGGGGTGTGCGATGGTCTTTAAAATGACGCTAAAGGGTTGCTGCTTTTTTTTAGGCGGTTTTAGACTCTTAAGTAACTATCAGAAAAGTATCATGGCGTCGAATGGTACAAATTTCATGCAATCATCATGAATCGCTGAAACACCAAACTTCAAAAAGAGGTATATCCACATTTATCCTGCTGTTTTAAATCAAAATATCTTCAAAACTACTAAAAATAAAAATATTTCTCAAGAGACTTATTTTCTATAAAATTTTATTATCTACAAAAAAGGTCATTGGCAAAATTTATCTAACTAGCATCCTTATCAAGATATTAGCAAGTAAAAAAATCTCAATTTTTTGCCATTACTTTATATTCATAAAACAACATTTTACTTAATATCTTGATAAAAATGCGAGCTAGGTGAATTTTCTTCTTGACCTTTTTTGTAGCTCATAAAATTCCCTACAAAAATTATCTCTTGTCAAAAATCTCTATTTTCAGTAGTTTACAAGATATTCTAATTTAATAAAAAAATTCTATATTAAAAACTATTTTAAACACAGAGTTTTTAATATTTTTTCAGTTTCAGATACACGATGTATGATGATTTTATGTGTTGGATTAGTTGGATAAGTTGACGTTTGGTATTTGTAAAGCAGCGTCGAGACTGGAAGCAACTTATGTAAGTATATTTAGAGGGAGAACGATTCTAGATCACCTATACAATCTACATTTCCACGTGGAAATTTGGTAATGCTCACGTTTTATCGCCTTCACGTGTTGTTATGTCGATCGTGCTGCTGTTGCCACATGATATGAATTATTTTTCAAGTCGCCTGCGAATAATTTAAGCGACGTGTGAGACGTACAATCAAATTTTTTCAAGGGCCTAATTAAATACAATACAATCGAGTGATTAAATATATTTTCCGCTACGACGAAAAATGTATGTTTACCTCGGGATGCAAAAGAGGTTATTTTGACCGTGAATTCCCGTAAGTAAACTTTTCACGGTCGAAATGACCTCTTTTCCTCCCTTGGTGAACAATGTACTATTTTTCATCTTCAGATATTAAGAAGTTTCGATGATAACATGAAAAAAAAATTCATGAATTTGAAACTTCTGTCAATAATTAATGGTCTTGTTATCGGGCATGTATGGTTTAAATTTCAAATTATTTTACTACCTGGTTTATGAAAAAATGTGACTTAAACTTGCGATTATACGCCGCTATCGCCATAAGAGCCTATATCTATAAAGAGCTATATTTTAATTCCCAATTTCTCGTAAACAAAGTGGACGAATTGAATAAAACTTGAAATATAGCTGCAGAAAAGACAGAGCAATAAATAGTTAGTTTTTTTGTTTTGCCGGAACTTTTTTGATTTTTCGATTTTTAAAAATTGATTTTCTAATCAACGAATTGACAAAAAAGTTTTTATAATACCATTTTTGGATAGCCAATAGGGCACTTGAATCGAATGAAATCAAAATTGGGCCTCTGACTGATTTAATATCGGAGATACAACGTTTTGAATTTTTCTCATTTTGGGATAGTCATCGTAACTCTTTAAGCGTCTAATGTGAGATATTCAAATGCGCCGGTCGGGTGTGTTTCGACGAAGAAGCGCGTGAGAATATTTTTATTAAAATGACGCACTCTTTCTTAGTCAGGCCACTATTGAGTCACAAAGAAAATGATAGTGCGACGGTGATACTGATAATGTCAGTGTCATCCGGCAGATTGTTATCTGCCAGCTTGTCGCCGGTTTAATATAAATTGTTGATGCTGTTTTTGAGAGCTTGCCACCACGTTTGCTTTTAATTCTGCGCTATTGAAGCCCTCGAATTTTTTTCAGAGACCTAAATACGTAACAATCGTGAGTCGGGTGCTATATAAGACACGTTGATATCAACGTGCTGTGCCAATAATAAATTTCAGATTCCATTCTGTCCGGATGAAATTATTGTCTGCCTGTGATATGGCTTTGACGTTGTTCATTCTTAGCCATTCATAAATATATCCACGGGACTTTGCAATTTGCTACATCAATTATTATACAACCCGCATATTGAATTTTAATCAATTAAATCGCGAAAATGTGATTATACTTCTTTTTTCGATAAATTATCAAGTTTTTTTTTATTATTTGATGTTGTTTTCAGTATTTTTAGACTTTATCAAGTGTTGAATGATGAAAATTTTGATTTTTTATGTATAATTGAACTCTATATGGATTCCAGATAGAAAATTGAAGCATTTCAATAAATAAAAGGGGATATATCCTGAAATATCTTTAAAACTAATAAAGATATAAATTTTTGTCAAGAGATCAATTTTGTAGAAAATTATATGAGCTACAAAAAAGGTTTTTATCAAAATCCACCTAACTCATATGGTTATCAAGATATTAGCAAGTAAAAAGATTTTCATTTTTTTAAATCAAAAATGTGTGTATAAAATCTTGCAGTTAATATCAAAATATCTTCAAAACTACTAAAAATAGACATTTTTATCGAGAGATTTTTTTTATAGGAAATTTCGTCAACTACAAAAAAGGTCCTTTGTAAAATTCGTCTAGCTTGTATCCTTATTAAAATATTATCAAGTTAAAAAGATCTCAACTTTTTTCACTCAAAAGAAACGTAACGAAAAATTTGTTACTATTTTATATCAAAATATCTTCTAAACTACTGAAGATAGAAATATTTTTCAAGAGATCTTTTTTGTAGAAAATTTAATTACCTCCAAAAAATGTATCAACCAAAATTTATGTAACCTGCATTCTTATCAAGATATGAACAAATAAAAAAGTCTCAACTTTTTTTCCAAAAAAAACCACATATCTAAAAATCTAGTTGTTTTATATCAAAATATCTTTTAAACCACTAAAAATACAAACTTTAATCAAGAGATCTTTTTTATAGGAAATCTCATTAGTAAAAAAAAAGGTCCCTACCAAAATTCGTCTAACTCGTATCCTCATCAAGATATCATCAAATAAAATGTTCTAAACTTTTTTCCGATAAATCCTTTTTGCTTTTCGATGGATTCTTCAAGTAGATTGCGATGTTTTCCAGTGTCGCAAGACTTTCTGGAATGATCAGGCTGAAAAACAAAATATTGCAACACATTAATACAACTGTAAGCTCACAATAAGCATGAGCGACTGAGGCAATAACCCGAAAGTGTATATGCAAGCTTGTGGGGTAAAATGAAGGAAAAGATCATGTTGAATCAGCTTGGTGGCAGGCTTGCATAATAGAAACTGATATGCAAAGTTTCTTAGTACATGAGGTAACAATCGACGTTAACACATTCTGTAATATGCCACATTGTTTCTGCAATTTCATCGTGCTCTTTTCCCTTTGTTTGCCATTACAATTACGCAATTGCGCACACGACGAGTATACTCTGCATCAGAGATGAGTATAGTTATTTTTGTCTTGGGCACACTACATCAGACGGCAATTTTAATATCACACGTGCGATTCGTAGTTTTGAGAAATCTTGGCATCGGCTCATAGTTGCGTCACTTGTGTCCAGTATTTATTCGTCAATGGCCACGCGGCCATCGAACTTGATGCAACAATAATACGCTGCATTATTTTATCTGCGCACTTATTTTCTCCCAGACTCCGTGTGACATCTAATCGGAACTACGCAGAACAGACGTATCCAACTGCGAAGCAGACGGCCACGGGCTTTCGGAGACTTATTGCAGATGCAATGTAAACAAGCGTTGCGCAACGTGATGCAATCGACTTATCTGCGTTCCTTCATGATTGTACTATACGTTCAAAGTCGCTTCATGTTGGCGAATGCAGCAGCAGTATATAATGTTTATAGGGTTCAATGTCTTTCTCCAGCGAGAGAAGCTCACATGTCACATTTGAATGGATTTTTAAATAGTTTTTTTAATCTAAATCCAAAAGCGCGTTTCGCTGAAAATAGTTTACTTGCTAGTATTTTTGATAAGGGTACGAGATAGACGGTTTTTTGTACGGACCTTTTTTGTAGTTAATGAAATTCTCTATAAAAAAAGTCTCTTGAAAAAATTTTCTATTTTTAATAGTTTTGGAGATATTTTGGTTTATTTATCGATTGACTATAGAGTCAAAAAAGCGTATATGTAAAATCTCGCTTTTTTAAATTGAGATGTCTTCTAAATTATTGAAATTAGAAATTTTTTGATGAAATCTTTTTTGTAGAGAATTTTAATAGCTACAAAAAAGGTCCTCATTAAAATCCACATAACTCGTATCCTTATTAAGATATTAGCCAGTAAAAAAGTCTTAATTTTTTGGGAATACACGTCCTGTGGTTTTTAGACCGGAGAGTTTTTAGTGGAGAATTTCTAGCTTTAGTTTGACAAATATTTTAATTTTGAGCATAATTAATGATAAAAGAGTGTATCATTAAAAATGTGAAAAAATTTTACTTGCTAATATCTTCGATAAGGATGCGAGATAGACCAATTTTGTTAAGGACCTTTTTTGTAGCTAAAAAAATTCTCTACAAAAAAGGTCTCGTGATAAAAAATCCCATCTTTAGTAGTTTGGAAGATATTTTGATTTAAATCAAATAATTAATGATAAAAAGTGTGCCATTAAAAAGTTAAAAATATTTTACTTGCTAATATCTTCGATAAGGATGCGAGATAGACCAATTTTATCAAGGACCTTTTTTGTAGCTAAGAAAATTTTCTACAAAAAAGGTTACTTGATAAAAAATTCTATCTCTAGTAGTTTAGAAGATATTTTGATTTAAAACCGATAATTTTTTATTTACCTTCTTTTAAGACACAGGATATCACATTTTTCTGCATTCTTTTCACCTTAAAGTAAAAATTCCCAAAAAATCCAGCCATACAGTAATGTTTTTTAAATAATGTAAAAGTCAAAAAAAATTTTTTTTCGCATAAAAATAATATAAAATGAGCTTTTGGTCCTTTAAATTCCTCGAAAGCTTATTCCACCTGATGTCAGAGATGCTTTAGTACCCCAGCAAGCAGATTAGTTGAATATTCAAACGGGGAACCAAAATACACAAAATTTTACTGTTTTTTTCAAAAACAAAAATTTGTAATTTCGAGTTTTATCGACTTTTTTCAGATTTAAAAAATTTCTATTGCCACTGGGCAAGTAGGAAAACTTAAAATCCATGATTGCAATGATATGTATCAGACATTAGATGAAAATGATGAATAATACATGCACCTAGTCTTGAATTATAGATTTTAATTCAATGTTATTTGACAAAAAAACCCTTTGACCCATCGGTCAATTATGTAAGAACATATAATTATTACTTGAGATTAATTTAATAATAATTCTCTTGTCATTTCAAGTGATTTCTAAATGATTAAAAGCAGAGGAAAAACCGTCATCATGTTATCAGACACTGTCAATGACAGATTGTAATCCTGTGACTTACAAAATCTGTTATTTCACACAATCGACACATGATCATTGATTTTTATTCAATATCCAAATGACAATTCAGTTTATTTGATTAATAGCCAACGCAACGTACTAAATATTAATTAAAAAAATAAAAAATAAAGGGGGATAAATATATCTTAAAGAATTTTCAATATTTTTTCAAACTTTCTGCATGATGATGTTCTCAAGTGTTTTTTTGCGGACAAAACTCAAGTCACAATAAGTAATCAATATTAACCGTCAATTCTATTTATTTTAGACGTCGTTTCTGATTGATTTTTTCATTTCAAAAATACAAGAGAAAAAAAAAAGATTAAAAATTTTTTTCGATTCAAGTTACATAAATACAAACATTATTATCATCGATTTTTATTATATCTTCTCAGACATCGATAAATCAATTCCGTATATACTGTAATGCACTTTTTTTTTTAGCTTGAAAGAACATTAATACCTTCATTCGTGTGTCGAAAAACAAGAGGACGTATATAGTCAAAAAAATGAGAATTTTTTTACTAGCTAATATCTTTATAAGGATACGAGTTAGGTAGATTTTGATAGGAATCTTTTTTGTAGGTGATAAAATTCTCTATAAAAAAGATTTTATAAGAAAAATTTTTATTTTCAGTAGTTTAGAAGATATCTTGATTTAAAACACGCGAGATTTTACATGTACGTTTTTTTTTTTATTTTAGTTAAGCGATATTTCAATCGAAATATCGTTGAAACTATTGAAAATGGAAGTTTTTGTCAAGAGATCTTTTTTATAGGAAATTTTATCAGCTACAAAAAAGATTCAGAGCAAAATTCGTCTATCTTGCTTCCTTATCAAAGATATTAGCAAATAAAGCATTTTCAACTTTTCAATAACACATTTTTTTATCATTAATTATATCACTGTTTTAAATCAAAATATCTAATAAACTACTAAAGATAAAAGCTTTTTTCAAGAGACTTTTTTTGTCGAGAATTTTATCACCTACAAAAAAGGTCCTTATCAAAATCCATCTAACTCGCATTGTTATTAAGATAATCAACAATTAAAATGTTATTCTCATTTTTTTAAAATCATTTGTAAAAAAAATATAGTAGCACTTGCAATGTGAATGAATTGCGACAATATATACACTATATACAATAATTCTAAATTTTTATTTCTTCTAGATAGCAAGTTAAGCCTGATTAACAACACTTGAGCGAGTACTCAATCAACTAATACTCGAAATAATTGAATAAAGACAATTGCCGTCACCTGGAAAAATGTCGAATGAGTTTTGTATTTACTCTGTCATTTATGCAAGATTAGCAGGCATCACAAAGTTATAAAAAAAAAAAAAAAACCGATTGGCAAAGAAAAAAATTTTTAAATATTAATATACGTTTAAAAAAAAAATTTTTTTTTTATCTAAAAAAGGTGTGCAACTGGATTGGCTGGATTAAATCGAATATTTAGATTTATTTTTATATAACTCACGAGACACAACATATCTGTTGCATAAGTTGCATATGTATATAATAAAAACGTGCGAAATCAGGTGCAACACGTGAGCGCATGTGACCGCGTATATATTAGAGAATTCCGCGGCGGTGGGATATTTTTTTAACGAAACAAAATATTGAGTAATGAAAAAATCGTTATGATCTTGACCGACTTAATGTTTTTTTTTCCGTCGTCCTTGTTTGGCATGAGCTATCTCTATATGCGGGATTTTCTCGTCGTCGCGGCGCACGAGGACCTTCGCAGAATCTCCAAGCATTGCTCTAGAAACCTACTTTTCATTCGTAATATTATCACTTTGCCAATTATGCGTTCTTTAAAGCCTCCCTCCTTTTTTTCTGCACTCGCAGTTATGAGCCACTTAAATCACAACATGTAACTGGCCATCATTATATCGATAATTTGCCGTGGATTGTCTTGCGCGATGCATCAGGCACGCGTTCGCACACGAGACGCATTTTTACCACAGTTCTACTGTCAATTTATTTGTAGATTTTCGCACACATAATTCCCCGCCTCGAGCTGGTACACGTGTTTTACGAGCACGTGGCGAGTCATCAGATGTCATCATACTTCTTGTTAATTCGTGACGCATACTCTTATACCAGTTTTTTTTATCCAAACAGTATAAAGAGAGAGAGAGTCTGCTCCGGAAATTCCAGAATGAATCTGCGAAAAAAAAACAACTGATTTATAAAGTATACTTGATATTATGTGATTTTGTCGTTTTCAATATTAAAAAAATTATATTTACCCTGTTGATCAATTTTCTTCGAATACCAATGTCAATTGCGAGCAGAGAGTACGCGTTGCGTAATAAAACTCAAGTTCTCCATGCAAAAATAAACGCCGTGCTCATGAAGAATCGAGGTCGAGAACAATAGATAGTAAAGCCATTAGAGCACACCCCTCACACACACAAATGTTCAATTTTCGCGTGTGTATACTTCATTTCCGATTGAGTGTGTTGTGGATAAAAATGTGCCATTTCTTCCTTTCTCTATATGATACAAATTTTTCTCTGTTTTGACAAAAAAATGACAAAATGTGTTTAAAAAAATTGGTAATTATTGTTTTTGTAAAATAAAAATTTAGAGTATTTTCTGTGATTCTAAAATAACATTGAATACTATTTTTTTTAACTATTTCCGATAAATTTGAGGTTTAGGGGTGTGCATTGGTCTTTAAAATGACGCTGGAGGGTTGTTGATTTTTTTTTTGGTGTTTTTAGGACTTTCAACTAACTGCAGAAAAAATATCATCGTGAAGCAAAATATTTAACACTATTTTTTATAATTATTTCCCATAAAATTGAGGTTTAGGGGTGTCCGTTGATTTTAAAAACGACGCCAGAGGGTTGCTGATTTTTTCTGGTGTCATATTTCATAATTATTTCCCATAAATTTGAGGTTTGGGGGTGATCTAGACCAAAAAATAACCTTTATTCACACTTAAAAACCAGGGCTAACAAAATGAGCCACTTTACGCCCGCAAAAGGCGAACGAAATGACTCCCTTTCTGAACAGGTGAAACAAAAAAACTGTTTTTTCACTATAATCAATTTTTTAACATCAGTTTATTCTATTTTAAGACCAAAAATATTCAAATTTTGTTGATAAATGCCTAAAAATAAAAGTTTTTATCTGAAAATTTTTCTTTCGTCAACTTTTGGTCGCCATCAATCCTTAAATTACCCCAAAGTTTGGAAACAAAAACTCACCTTTAAAATTATAAAAAATACGTTTTAGGTAAAAAAAAAACACTCTTTAAAAAATGGATTACTACAAAATAAAAATAAAAAAAAAAAAAAACTAGTCATAAGCCTATAGCTCGGGGGAAGTGCTTAAAAATAGCTCACCCCATGTAAGAGGAAGTTGAGACTCCAAGATGCATCAGTCCTTCTAATATCTTGGCAGACAAAACAGCAAAAATTTTTTTTCTTTCTTCTTATAACAATCAATATCTGAAAAAAAAAACTTCCTGTAAATTCTAGATCTCCAAGAAACTGCGCACATACCGGACGATTAAATAAAATTTACCGTAAACAGTGAATTTGCATTGGCGATAAGAATCTCGCAGCCAATTGCCACGATTATTGCGTGTACATATCGTGTGCTTTATTAGCAGTGTCTCCTTCTATTCCGTAGGCCGAGTGTTATGTCACACTAAACCGCTTGAGAGGTAGATGCAGGCCATGAACCTATAAGAGCGAGCACGTTGCTAGTCGGACACGTGACTATACCGATAATAATACTCATAAATTGTTTCTCAATGACAAAAAAAAAAGGAAAAATCTCTACAAAACCTATTATACACTTGTATAACTGTGTGTTTAACTAATTTAATTTTATTTCCAAACATTTTCCCCTGATTTTCCGATATTTTTCAATGTGCCATCGCATATCCGGAAGTTGCTCCAGCTGTCCAGCTAACCGTTAGATAATTTTTTTCTAGCTTCAATCGTTCGTTTAAAAATCATAAAATCATATAAATGTTGAATTAAAAGTCAATAAAACATATCAGATAATTTTGCGCAATAATAGGAAAAATATGTTACTCGAGACACTAGACTGAGAAAGTACACAGTTGAAATGTATTGTAACGACATGTCGAGGCACGTGATAGAGAGGCCTGATGTGGTTGTTTATAAAGTTCTATTAATAAACTGATATGCGATGAAGCCAGTGGTGTTTGGTGTGAGTTTGTGATAATCTTTTCCAACACACTGTAATATTAAGTATATGTTGTTGAACCTGCTTTGTTTTAACAGATCCACTTTCACACTGAATATTTCACTTGCATGAGTCAACTTTCGGGCATAAATAGGGTCTCAAAAATTCCTCAGTTGATTAATATCTTCCGTATTCAATCATATAATCATTTAAAAATAGTAATTACAGCTTAAAAAAATTTTTTTTTCCCTTTTTTAAATATAATAAAGCATGCAAATATGAAAATTTTCAATTATAAAAAAAATTTATACTCAATATAAAACAGCAGCAGACAATCAATGCCTTTTTTTCCACAGGAACAATTTTTAAGCACGATATTTCCGACCTTTTCGTGCACATTCACACTCATCGGAATCGTAATCTGACGAGGAGTGTCCTAGAAAAATATAATTTCAGTGTGAAAAAAAATATACTGTGGTGCATATAAATATTTTAATACTCACGTCCACGACGAATTGGATGATGTTTTTTAGGATGACGTTTAACAATAGATTTAGCTGCCTCACGAGCCACAGCATTTTTTTTTCCATGACGTTTACGCACCTGACAACAACATTCCCAATCGTCAGAATTATCGGAGGAAGTGCTAGATGATGAGCTGCTATTATCGCTGGATTGCTCATCAGAGGAGTCAGAGCACGACGAGGATCCTGACGAAGATTCGCTGTCTGATTCACTCGAGGTCGAGATGTCTGATGCCTCTTCGCAGCAGCATTTTTCCACTGATGCATTCTTGCCCTTGCTCGATGCCTTTGTCTTTAGGGGCGCCATTTTCTGTTGGGAAAAAATACACGAAAATGTCAGAGCATTGATAGAATTAATTTTAAACAATAATAACTCACTTGATTCGCTGGATAATTCACAGAATGATCGAAAAATCAATTTATTTCACTGATATCCCGACCAAAATATATCACAATTGGTATTATATGTGTTTGTGACTGATGCTTCGGTTGAAATGTCGACTTGGCGTCAACAGTTCTGCCAAGGTTGGCTTTGTGTACAATAAAATGTCCCGGCTAAATACGTTTTTGATCGATATCGTCGTTAAAATTCGAAAAGTTTCGATATACACGATGCGGTTGACATTTTTGGCTTGCAAGTTCGGCACAGTCGGTAAGTCAGGGATCTTTTCGAGCTAAAAATACGTTACTAATCGATTTGACATTTATGCACGGTAATAAAATTTTATAGACAGTGATTGAGTAGAAAAATCAAGATATTAGTGAAAAAAAATCGAACGGTAAGTTAATAAACAATCAGAGTTTGCGTATTATGTTATTGAGTAGATATAAACTTGATTCATATATCATTAAACACACGGGACGGCCTCGTCATTATCAGCAAGCCTATAGTGTATAGAAGTGCAGTTATGCCGGGCTTGGAGGTAATATAATAATAAATGGCACAATTATGCATATGTCATAAATATGAATAATTGTTAATTGTATCGTATGCAAAATATATACTTATCCGTTTGTCGAGAGAATAATGTGAGACACATTTTTTTTTGTTCTTTTATTCTTATGGATGAAAACATTATGCAATTTGGCCTTATTAAATTGATTCATTTAACACCGCTATAGTTTATAACATTATTTGTAATACTTTTTTTATGGAATGATAAAAATTTAATGTTTTTACAGACCACTTTGAGGGGAAGCAGTATTTTAAGGTGTGTTCTATATATTGCACTTCGTTAATTCTGCATTTTTGCTATTAATATTTCTATACAAGTTGAAATGGCATTATAATCGATAAGATTTGAATTCAATTATTGGAAATTGTTTTTTTTTTTATTTATGAAACTTAAATCTTTATTTTTTAAAAATTTTGTATGGCCTGATTTTTTATTTAGTTATAATTAATGATTTATTTTCATTTTTTACGACAGTTTGAAAATTTTTTTTCTAAAAAAAAACAGCAACCCCCTGGCGTTGCTTTGAAGATCATTGCACACCCTTAAACCTCAATTTTATGAGAAATAATTATGAAATAAACTGTAGAATGTTTTGATTCGCGATTAAATTTTTCCTACAGTTACTTTAGAGTCCCAAAAATACTCAAAAAAATCAGCAATACCCTGGCGTCGTTTTAAACTATCAATCACAAAGAAAAACTCTACAATAAAATGTGTATAGCTCATCAAAGCGGGCGTGCACACGCTATTTAATACATGATGATGATGATGATGATGATGGAAAATTTTCGAATGATTGAAGATTGTATTTTTTATTTTATTTATATCTGACTGAATCATTTTTTCCAAGGGTAAACGACCTAGAATTTTTTGTTTCGGGTGAAAGCAAAATCGTTTATTTTTAAGTTTAAGAATGTTTTTTTTTTATGTTTGTATTTTATAGAGTTCAAGTTTGTTCTGGAAGTCGAAATAATAAAGAGTAGTGCCATCTGGCAATTCAATCATGAATTGCGGCCTATAGACTTGATATCGCAAATCGGTAAGTCAGAGTTCGCGCTAAGGAAATCGAACGTAAAAATAATCATTATATTGAATAATTAAATAACTGAGTCTGATTTTAGTCTGATCAATTTATAGACGATCTATTGTATGCAATTTTAGTCCACGAGGAAGAAAAGACAATAATGACCGATTTTAGTATCTTCTTTCTTATACAAAGATACATGTAATATATTCAACATTATTTATGGATAATTATTTTTTTAAATAAAATAATCAAATAATACAGCTTTGCTGTAAAAACAATTTACGTCAAGTTCATGCGCATTCACAAAAATATAAAAAAAAAAAAAATCATTCAGGGCCAAGTTTAATAATTCTACTATTGATAATTTTTCAAATACATTTTGAGATGATAAAAATGATTTTAATAACAAACAACATTTGTTATAAATCTACAAAAGTTTTACAGTATTTACAAATTTTTTTGGTCAAATTTTAACGTAAAATTATAATAAATGAATTTTATTGCACTTCATATACAAAAATTTTTTTCTTTATGAAGATATGTGCTAAATGCGGTTTTTCTCATAAACAGTTGTATATAAATTTACGAGGCAGTTGCTGAAAGTTGTAGTTTCTTACAGATTTCTGCATTAAAAATTTTACCCAGTCAATAATGTATATTTTATTCACGAAATAGTCGATTTTTATATCAGATACTTCCATTCGTGCATGCGGAAGGTATATACCTTTACTTATCAAAATTCTCCATCAACGAAACTATACAAATTTCATATAAAGTTTAAATCGACTCCTTATACGAGACCTATATATATATAGATTTAATTGACCGAACAAAAGTTCCTTAAAAACATTAAAACATTAATGTAAAAATGAAAAATTATTAATAACAATAAATAAAATAAATTATAATTATAAAATGTAAATTAATATAAAAATTTAATTGAAAAATCTTGTCAAATAGAATTTTTTTTACCCAAAAAACAATTATACAAAATTTTTAAATTTTTATAATTAAAAAAAAAATAATAATTTTAGTAACTACTCGATTTTTTATGCTTAAAAATTAGTTTTTTTCAAAGATTGAGAAAAAGGAGTCGTTCAAAAAATCTAAAAACCAAAAAAATCAATAAAAATTAAAATCTGCGATTTTTTTTACTAATATATATTGCCGAAAAATTGAGACCTTTTTACTTTCTAATATCTTGATAACGATGAAATATAGACAAATTTTCTTAAGGACCTTTTTTTAAGTTTATGAAATTCTCTATAAAAAAGCTCTTCAGAAAAACTTTTCTATTTTTAGTAGTATTCAAGATATTTAGTTTTAAAAAAAGCATAATTTTTTACATACATTCTTCATTGAGAAAACTAAGACTTTTTTATGTGCTAATATCTTTATGAGGATGCGAGTTAGACAAATTTTGTTAAGAACCTTTTTTATAGATAATCAAATTCTCTACAAAAAAGATCTCTTGATAAAAATATTTATATCCCCTAATTTCAAAGATATTTCAATTTAAAACAGCAAAATATAATTTTTCATTATCAAAAAAATTGCGATTAAAAAAAAATTTGTTTATTCCAAATGAATAAACTTTTCCATTTCATAAGTATGTCAATTAGCTTGTATTTAATGTAATCGAAAGTACTTACACGCTTATATATTTATGAGTCTGGTTGTACACGAGAGATGGTCACCCCTTTTGCCATACCCATTGCGCACGCGCCTTGACCGCTCTGTATACAAACCCCCACTAAAAGCGGCAGGTAAAAAAGCTCACTCATAAGAAGAAATTTCCCACTCATTAATTCACCCAAATCCACCCCGACAACACCATAAAAAACCACCTGCAACCCTCAAATCAAAGTGAGTACACATTTTTTTACCAAAAAAAAAAAATATTTCCAGCGTAAAAATAGATTAAAACTGCATTCAATTAAAAAAAAAAAAGCTGTAACTCTTTTGACAGGTGATATAGGTACCCTTGACCACTGAGATCATAAACGTCAAGAAGTTCAGGTAAAATTAAGTCAGCAGTATATATTTAAACTTGACTATTTTATGTATAGCCAATCAATGATAGCCCGATTGTCGGCTAGTTTCCCACTCTACCTTCAGCTCTAGAATAACTGGTGGCAGTCACAGTGGTGAGTTTCACCCTGCCGTATAGACGCGGCATTAAATACATCAAACCCGCACAGTAAATTATGTTTTATCGCTTCAGAAACTGGTGCAATAGCATGGAGAAGCCATCAGGTTCATCTATCGGTCCGGAGAGTGTCGCAGACTTGGAGGACAGAGATCCTAATAATTTAAACCAGCATCTGCAAGTGAGATTAATGAAAAAAAAACGACATTTTCCCTATGCTGCAGTACTGATTTTCAGGTAATGTGGGACGACGTGATCGGCGAACCGGAGGGCATCCGAAGTCCAGAGTGTGCCTGGAGGTTGAGTGGACACTGCTTCAGGCTGTCACGAGGCTGTTGCTACATTTTTCTATCGGTTTTGGTCAGTCCCTTTGTCGCCCTTTGCCTTGGATTCACTTTTGCCTGTCTGGCATTTCAGGTAAATAGCTAAAAAAAAAATTATTTAATGGGGAAAAAAACGGAAATTCATGAAATTTAATTTTTTATTAATGAGGAAAAAATTACTTGACATTTTCTCCAGCACATCTGGTGCATTGCACCTTGCTTGCGAGTTTGGAAGATAACTTGTGCAGCAACGAGGACCTTTATCAACGCCTGTTCTCATGCACTTCTTCGCCCATTCACGGAATCACTTGGATACTTATTTCATCACATTCGGGTGATGAATCAGAGACTTCCCGATGGCCCGTCGTTCAAAGAAGATGCCCTTATCGTGTAAGCATTTGTACAACCTGAAAAAAAAAACAATAAAAATCATCTAATCACCCGCCATGGGAAAAAGTTGATAAAAAAATTATATTTTTGTATATATTAAAAATATTTACGAAATATATTATATAGCAGAATTATAAAAAAAAATGAAATAATGGAATTTTTTATATAAAAAATATATTTTAATTACATAAATTTTTGCCGAAATAATTATAAAATAAATAGATAAAAATTATACTCAAATATATAGTGAAAATGTGATATATATTAGGTAAATGTATGACTGCATGATTTATATAAATAATATATAAAAAATAAATGTATATTTTTTATGTATTTATTTTATGTATAATTATTTTGGCAAAAAGTTATGTATGTAAAATGTATTTTTTATAGATAAGTAAAAAAATTATTTTATTTTTTTTTTAAGTGTAAGTATATAATTTTGATATAAAATAGTATATTGTGTACTAAGGGACTAAAATAGGTCACATTTAGGCCCCTGGTACAAACGATATTTTTTGTTGCGCTCAAAAAGTGACCCATTTTTTACCCCATTCGAAGGAGGCGTAAAGTGGCTCATTTTGTGCCTGACTTTTTAGGGGGCTCCTCTTTACAGGGCTAAAAAGTGATATTTTAGTCCCTAGGGACTGAAAAGTCAGGGACAAAATGAGCCACTTTACGCTTTCAAATGGGGTACAAAATGGGTCACTTTTTGAGCAGGAGGGACAAAAATATTTTTTCGTCATAGCAAAATTACTCCCGAAAAGGAGGAGGCAAAAACCCCATTTACTCCCGCTACGACGAAAAATAGTATGTTTACCTTGGGATGCAAAAGAGGTTATTTTGACCGTGAATTCCTGTAAGTAAAATTTTCACGGTCGAAATGACCTCTTTTCCTCCCTTGGTGAACAATGTACTATTCCATCATAGCGGGAGTAAACGGCGTTCTTGCTCCCGGAAAAGAGGGAGCAAAAACGCCATTTGCTCCCTTGGTGAATAATGTACTATTCCATCATAGCGGGAGTAAATGACGTTTTTGCTTCCGCTACGACGAAAAATTGTATGTTTACCTCGGGATGCAAAAGAGGTTATTTCGACCGTGAATTCCTGCCCTCGCCTTCGGCTCAGGCAGTAAACTTTTTACGGTCGAAATGACTTCTTTTGCTCCCTTGGTGAGCAATGTACTATTTTTATATTAAAAAATATAAATTTTTTGTACTTTCTTCTATTGGGCTAAGTTGATAATATACTGGGTATCGGACTAAATGCATATTTTTTTCCGCTGAGCCCAAATTAGCGGTCAGAATTGGATTAGTTGGATATCTTCCATGAAGATATCCAACTAACCAATGGAAGATATCTGGAAAAACATCGAGAGGAACTAAATTCACTGCCTATTGTGTCTCAATTAGGGGGTCTTACATAGGTAAACTAGATTTTTCATTTTTTATCTTCAACAAAAAAAATAAACAATTAATTTCAATTTCATTTTTTCATTCAATACGCATACTGTAACGTTTAATTCTGATAAAAAAAATATCAAAAAATATTGCAAAGAAACTTCTGTACATCTATTCCGTAATATACTGCGAGATAAGAATTTTATCATCTGATTTGTGACCCACATGAACGTTTGTTCGGGTCACGTGATGATGCCGAGTGTGCATGAGCGTTCAGTCAACGTGGAGTCGTTGAACTGTTTTTATCCACGCGGGATTTCGTCGTGTCATGGCAATGCGGGGACAAGTGAAACTATTCACGCTAGCACAATGTTATCGATTACAAACACGTCGTATCCTTTTTAATATAAAATGCTTCATCCAACTAAAAAAAAAAAAGCAAAAACCAACAGAAAAAAATTTCCACCTTTATATTAAATTTAATAAAAGTATTTTCTTTAATTTTACAATTTAATCAGATTTTTCCGCCTCAACATTTCGACAAAAACGTAAGTTATTTTATTTTTTCCGTGCGAAATTTATTGGAATTTAATTTTTTATGTATTTGTTTATAGTTTTTTTTTACTAATATCTTCTTTATCGACGTTATTTCCATTTTTTTCTGTGAGATGTCGTTGGTTTGCCGCCTGTTAGAGCAGAATAATAGAAGAGTACGTCCTGTTGCAGCTTTTAACTGGCAGGATCCTCTGGATATCGAGTCGCAGTACACGCAGGATGAAGTGATGGTTCGAGATCAGTTTCGTTCTTACTGCCAGAAGCAACTGAAGCCTCGAGTCCGCGAGGGATTCAGAGCTGAGACGTTTGACAAGGGAATTATGCGGGAACTGGGCAGCCTGGGCGTGCTGTGCTGTACGCTCAAGGGCTACAATGCCTCTGGAGTATCATCCGTGGCTTATGGATTGATAACAAAAGAGATAGAGTCTGTTGACAGTGGCTACCGATCGTCGTACTCGGTGCAAAACCTCGTGGCCGTTGGAATTGACACTTGGGGCTCGGTGGAACAAAAGGAAAAATTTCTTCCCAAGCTCGGTTAGTACAGTGTCATATAACTGACAGTTTTTCCGGTGCAAATGTCGACTTTTTCGATACGCAATCAATGAATTTTATTTGAATTTCACTCGGACGTAATTTTTAATGGTAAAAATCGAAAAAAACGGCGATATGCAAAAATTTTCACTCACTGCACGCGTGAAGACGTGTCTGCACTGTCCGAAAACTCGAGAAGAACTGACAGCTTCCGTCGGAAAGTGCGGTATAAGCCTGGGCTTATTTTTTTTTTATATTAACACTATATTTCATAATTATTTCTCATAAATTTGAGATTTAGGGGGTTGCCAGTGGTCTTTAAAGAACCCTAGGGGGTTGCAAATTTTTTAGGGTGTTTTTGGGACTCTATAGTAACTGTAGAAAAAATATTATCGTTGGGGAAAACGTTTGGCACTATATTTCACTATTATATATTATTTCCTATAAATTTGAGGTTTAAGAGTGTGCAATGGCCTTAAAAACGGCGCCAAAGGGTTGCAAATTTTTTGAGGGTCTCTCTAGACTCTACTACAACTATAAAAAAATTATCACCGTGGAGCAAAACATTAAATACTATATTTCATAATTATTTCTTATAAAAATGAATTTTCTACACGCTTTTTGCGAATAGCTCAATCTATAAAACCTATACCCTTTATCTATAAACCAAAAGTATACTTTATAATCAAACTAATTTTATTATTCCTAGTTTCTGGAGAGACTATTGGATGCTTCGGTCTGACGGAGCCTAATCACGGCAGTGATCCATCGTCGATGGAGACGCGAGCGATTTTTATCCCCGATAAAAAATCCTATATCCTGCGAGGCAGTAAAACATGGTATAAATAATTTCCAGTAAATTCATTTCCAAATTTTACACCGCTTATTATTTTTCAGGATCACGAATTCCCCCGTGGCAGATGTCGCGCTCGTTTGGGCAAAATGCGAGGACAATCAAATTCGCGGATTTATAATCGAACGAGCAAAAAACGAGGGTAAATTCCATACTCCCAAAATTCAAGGAAAGGTGTCTCTTCGTGCCTCGCCAACAGGAATGATCCTCATGGATGACGTGACGGTCCCCGAGTGCAATGTGCTTCCCAATGTTCGCGGATTAAAGGTTTTTCAGTGATACAAAACAAAAAAACGATTCTGCCGAATTTTTCTTCTTCATGGGATATTTTTCAGGGGCCGTTTGAGTGCCTGAACCACGCGCGATATGGAATCGCATGGGGTGCACTCGGTGCTGCCGAGGAGTGTCTGAAAATTGCTAGCAGTTATGTCCTCGAGCGCAAACAATTCCAACGGCCCTTGGCGGCTAATCAGCTGGTGCAGAAAAAACTAGCGGACATGATGTCAGAGATTGCCATCGCGTTGCAGGCGTGCTTGCGCGTTGGAAGGCTCAAAGACGAGGGCAAGTATGTGTGATTTAATAGATAAATTATTTAAAAAAAAAGGTTTTATTCTACGTGTATTTGTGCCAGAGTTACGCCGGAAATGATCTCGATGATCAAGAGAAACTCGGCTGCCAAAGCCATTCACATCGCTCGAACTGCTCGAGACATGCTCGGAGCAAATGGGATATCAGATGAGTATGATGTTATCCGACACATGGTTAATCTTGAGAGTGTTATCACTTATGAAGGTAAATTTGAAATTTTTCATTTGTTGCTGCGAATATTAATTAATTTCACGTTTTAGGCACTGATGACGTTCATGGGCTTATACTTGGACGTGCTATCACGGGAATTTCGGCCTTTTCTTCATAAATTTCTATCGTTTTTTCAGCTGTAAATTGACCATGACTATGTTTTATAAATTAGATATGAGGAAAGTTGTGACGAAAAAATTTTTTTCTGATGGAAATAAGTGATATCGCGAAAAATTCTCTTCTCTTGCTGTTTTAAAACGTTATATCTTCAGAAGTATTGAGGATAGAAGTTTTTTGTAAGAGACCATTTTTGTAGAGGATTTAATAGGCTACAAAAAAGGTTCTTAAGAGAATTTGTCTAACTCGCATCCTTATTAGGGATATTGGTAGTTGAATTGCTTTCAACTTTTTCTACTGAAAGAGCTTATATAGAAAATTCTGGATTTTTTAAATCGAAATATCTTCAAAACTATTGAAGATATAGATTTTTTTTATGAAACCTTTTTTATAGAGAATTTCATTAGCTACAAAAAAGGTTGAAGGGAAAATCCGTCTAACTCGTATCCTTATCAAGATATCAAGTAAAATGTTTTCATAACTTTTTTTAATCAAACGACTGTATGTAAAAAAATTATCTTGCTGTTTTATATGAAAATATCTTAAAAATTATTGAAGATAGAAGTTTTTTTCAAGAGATCTTTTTTATAGAGAATTTAATTACCTACAAAAAAGGTCCTTAACAAAATTTTTCTAAATTGAATATTTATCAAGATATTAATTAATATAAATCAGTAAAATGTCACGTGTTTAAAGTTAAACGAACATGTATAAAAAATTGTCGTGCTGCTTTAAATCATTATATCTTCAAAACTACTCAAGATAAAAATTTTTATCAAGAGATCTTTTTTTAACGAAATTTTATTGCCTACAAAAAAGGTCCCTAGCAAAATCCCTCTAACCTGTATACTTATCAAGATTTCAGCAAATAGAAAAATCTGAATTTTTTAGCGATACGCCCTTTTGATTCTAAACACGTGATATGTATTTTTTTTTTGCATTTAAAATCAAAAAACGGGGGAGAAAACTGTTTTTTCTTATCATCTTCATAATATTACATTAATTCTCACCAATTAATGTCAATTAAATTGATGTAACAAAGCGTCTATTATATAATTTCTTGCAATTATCATAAGTAATTTTTTTCTTTCTCTTTTTTTTTCAAATTACAACATACAACTCGTGCAAAAATGTAAAGAGGTTTCCATTTGTTTAGTTATTTTTTTTTTCTTGTTCAGTGCTACACTCAAATATATCATTTACGACTTGAATTGTGTTTAATAATTCTTGACTACAATAAGCTCTTCGTAAAACGTAAGTAACATTGTAGTTTACAGTAGTTTACAATTGTTCATGTCGTCTTTATCGGAATGCGTCTATTACATAGGTACACATTATAAGTTTTTTTTTTTTTCTTTTTGTTGCTGTTGATGCTGGAATGGAATTGAATTTATATCGTCGAAAATGAAAAAAAATACTCTCGGTACAGTTCGAAAAATATTTTTTTTTTCCGCAAATCTTTATACACATCATATTTGATATTTTTAACTACAATTCTGTAGTTTTAATGACCTTTTTTTATCATTTTTTCATTTCAATTCCAGCATAAAATTTATCTATAATAAAGAAATAAGATGAAAAAAAAATTTTTTTCTTCATATTTTCTCGCATTCTTGTAAATTTTTCAATTCGTAATCAACTGTAGTACATACATTTTACAGTAAAACGAAAAAAATAAGCAAATCTTTGGTAAGTAAATATTTTTCATTCAGATTTTTTTTTTTTTTTTGCTCATAAATGTCGAATTTGTATTAAAATTATGATGAAAAAATGTTTAAAACAATATTCGACATGATTAAAGTGAAAATGGCGGTTTATTTTACGAAAAAAATTTTTAATATTGATTATAAAAATGACTATTGACAATTTTTTTGCCAGTTATGCAATTTGGAAAAAAATTTTTTTTATTGTTTATATATAAACTAGATTTGAGTTTGATATTTTTTTATATATCGCTCGGAGATACTTAATTTCCAGCGCCATTTTCACGTGGCAAAAAAAAATGATAATAATCTCACACATGCTTTTGTTATCACCCTTTACGTCCGTACGATGATTCTCGTTATATAATAAATATAATAATGTATACTTGGTTTGCATTTGTAATTTACATTTTATATTCATCTCGATTTTTTTTTTGTTTCAACTATTCGATACCTTATTGTCGTGCGAACTGTTTTTTTTTTTCTTGGATTATATATGTGATGCTATGGAAAGGAGACAAACGAATGTAATTTTTTGTGATGACTTTTTTTTCTACTGATAATTAAGTAATCGAGCTAATTGAACTATATCGCGTCTGTAGAGCTGAAAAAACGTATAGGAAAAATTATTTTGCTGTTTTAAATTATAATATCTTTGAAACTATTGAAGATACAGATTTTTTTAAAAAGACCTTTTTTGTAGAGAATTTTATTAGCTACAAAAAAGGTTCTTAACATAATTTGTCTATCTCGTATCCTTATTGAAGATATTAGCTAGTAAAAGATTTTTGAATTTTTTTAGTGATACAGTTTTTTATCATTAATTATCTGATTTAAATCAAAATATCTTTTAAACTACTTAAAATCGGATTTTTCATCAAGAGACCTTTTTTGTAGAGAATTTTGTTAGCTATAAAAAAGGTCCTCAACAAAATTTGTCTATCTCACATCCTTATCAAGGATATTAGCAAATACAAATGTTTGAATTGTTTAGAAATACGCTTTTTTAATTTTAGACGCGATATAATGTATCAAATAAACTCACAATTCTTCCTTTCACTTTTTAAAATATTATTTACTATATTTTTCTGATTAAAAAAATTTTTTTTTCATGATTTTCTAATTTTTGGGGGGACAATAGAGAGGGGATTTAATTTATAGAATATCCAGTTCAATTTAAAAACAAAAAATTAAATACTGTACATTGTCATTAATAGCTAAAATCACTTGGATATGTGTTTGAGTATCAATATAAATATAATGCGTCTCTGAAGTACATGAAAAACCATTGTTTTTTTTTTTTTTTTCAGAATATGCCGAGACTTTTTTTTTAACTATATAAACTACTTTACATTTGGGTCGAGTGCTGTGTTATACAGATAAAGAATTATCGTATGCAAATAAAAAAATTTTTTCACAAATTCAAAATTTCCAACTATGAAAAATGTCTTATTTTTTTGTTTTTGTTAGCCAAAAATTTTTTTTATCTTTTTACACGATTGCGTATATAAAAACACACGTCACACATCGGATATAGATTTTTTTTTTCTTTTCATTTAAAAATTCCGTCAATTGAATTTTTAACAACCGTCCACCACACATGAATTAAAAATTGTTTTTTTTTTTTTTTTGTTCCAATCATTTCCATTTCTTTCTTTCCACTCTTTAAGAACAAAAAAATTAATTAAACACAAAAATAACAATTTTCTGACAAATTTTTTTTTTTTTTTCTATGTGCGTTAAACTATCGATTTATTTGTTGTTTTTTTTCTGTGTGAAGAAAAATTATGAAATGTATTTCTTTTTTTTTTTAATTGTATTATTTACTGTCCCCTTTCTCGTTACCACGCATCAGTTTTTTTTTTTTTCTTTTTTTTATATATCCATAGAATATATTATTTATTTTATACGCATTATGTCGTCATTATTATAGTAATATACTATGAGTTGTGTTTCCTTTCCATTATAACGTTAAACATCGTTTCAACTAAGTGTGATCAGTTGTTAATTTATTATTTGTTTGTTTTTGTTTTTTCTCATACATTATACAAGTTTAACATCTTTACATTACTGCGTTAATATAACCTACAGTTTTTCTCCATTTTGCTGACCAATTTTTCCTTAACAAAAACATCTGCTTAATTAATATTTATATATTAATAATTATTTATTAGATAATAATAATAATATTAAATTTTTCCAACTAGTTTATGTACATTTTTTATTTTACAAAGTTTATTATACCATGTTAACGTGATTTTTTTCTTCTGTCACTCGTTTTTTTTTTTTACCATTGAATTTATATTAAATTTATTTTTCTCTTTAACAAAACACCTGATCATCGCTTCGCGTTAGCACAGCATTTTTTTTTTTTGCATCAACGAGATTTGAGTTTTTGTTTGAACACGAACTGATGACGAAATCGAGAGACACTGGTCACTTATTGCTCAATTTTTTCTACACAATAAATAAATAATTTCTCCATATTTTTTCTATTTTTTTTTTCACATTTTTACCGTTTTTTTTTTTTGGAGTTTTCAATTTTTTTTTTTTTTTTTTTTTTT
>MVJL01002957.1:0-40898 GCA_002156465.1 Macrocentrus cingulum | reverse complement strand
AGGTTCCACCCGCGGAAAATTCAATAATTTATTAATTAGGTCAATAAATAGTTGAAAATGATTGGAGAACGTTTCTACACACTGTAGAAAAACGAAGCCGGTGGCAGATAATTTTTTATATTCATTTTAATAGATTTTCTATTTTTTATAGACAAAACTTCAATTTGAAAGATCTAATTCCAATAAAAGTTTTTTTTTTCTCAATGATTATCGGATTTTTATTTGATTATTTTTGACTAAAAAAATTTACTACCAAATTTTTGACAATTCTTAACAATTGCTTGAATTTTTTTTGAATTTGTAATTTTAAAAATAATCAGCAAAAGATAAATTTTTCATTCTCCAGTGATAGCATTCTAAAAAAATCAATCAAATAAATTTTTTTTTCCATCTTTATTCCTCTATATGCAATAATCTCGTTGCTCAACGTAGCGGATAATGCACCTATTGAATATAAATTCGCGAATGCACATAGACAACTTTGCCTGCACGAGGCAAAGGACTCTTGATTGCCGTCAGAACATAAGCCATGCGGATAATAAAATGATTTTTCAGGCTCAAAGAAGATCTAAGAAAGTGGAAAGTGGACCAAAAAGTTATCTCAGTCAACCCTACTAAAAGCATTGCATCTTCTACGAGAGAATAAAACGAATACGAGAGACCTAGTAACATTCAATATCCCTTTTTTTTACAAGCTTATCTCCGTTTACCTCCCTTTCTTAAGACCATTTTCCCTTTCTTTTCATCGCACACACAATTCTTCCGTCTTTCTGTAGATAAAAGTCAATTACTGACAAGTCATCCGCTCTCTATCGTCTTATTATTATTATTATTTCTCATTATTATTACCGCGCCATCTCGGCAATTCAATACGGAGATGACGAGTCGTTCCCCGAGCTATCTTCAATGGCAAGCAACTCGGATGAAAACGTTGAATAGAAATGGAAGAAAAAAAATTAATCTATCTGGCAATTGTCGATAAGCTGCTTAAAAAATGAATTTATAGTATCATTATCTCATGCTCAGTTGTAATAGAAAATATCGAGTGTTTTCTATCCACTGAATATTCCGCGGCATGTTCTCAGTAAAATGTCTGGTGAGAGCACGCGACGGTGAGCGAAATGCATTCGAGTATGATGCATATAATACACGCGTCTATGTAAATGTTTAAGGGCCTCCGGGTTTTGTCGCGGGATCCGCTGCACACACGTGGGGGAGCGGCCAGGAGAGCCGTGGATTAAGCCGGAAGATCGTGCTGAGAATGAATCGCACATGGCGCTCAAAAGAGGAGTCAGACGGAAAGATATGTGGAAGGTCGTCTGCCCGAACGGAAGTGGAATTTCTGAGAACGGCTTCCACGTGATCTGAATAATCCTCACGACCCAAATCTTCCAGTCCTGGAGGGTAATAATATCCAGGAATATTAGCGTCCGTCGCGCGGGATAAAAAATTTCATGGAAAAAGAGGAGAGATGAAGAATCGAGTCATTGAAGAATATCTTAATTTTAACATTTTCACAGTTTTTCATCTCTATTTCAAAAATGAGTGTATATACCCCGAAATATCCCAGCATTATCGGTCAATTTTAGACTTGAAAAAGGACCTGGAGAAATTTGCAACCCTTTCGCGTTGTTTTAAAGACCAGCGAGCACCCTATAAACCCCAAATTCGCCAAATTTGAGAAATAATTGTGGAATATATTGTTCAATGCTCTGCTTTAGGATGAAAATTATTTTAGAGTTACTTTAGGGTCCAAGTTTATTGAAAAAAATGTAAATTTCAGTCAATTTTCAACTAATTTTAAGATTTGATCTATTATCAATATAATAAATTGAAAAAAGCACGATGATTGGAAATAAAGAATAAAAAGTTCAATTCACGATTTGAGAAGGAAAATGTAGGGTAAAAAAAAGTGAATAAATCCGATAGTGCACAAGGTCGTTTGTAAAACCGCAAAATTACAGTGCAAACGTGGCCGGCGCCTGTCTGTTTCAGGCAATTGTGAACGAACGATACAATTATCACGAGCATTCGCTCCTGCGGCTAGTCGGTAATTAAACGAGACGCGGGGTACAAGGTGGCAATATAGTTGTGGTGCTTTTGGTATGACGATGCCTCGTTGGCCAAAAGGTAGGGAAAGTACATCACCCCCTTATCCAAAGGCCAAGTCTGCTAGCACTCATACTCTGAATTGAATTTCCACAAGGTCCTACTGCAAATTCCATTCGCTGGACATGGAGGTTAGATATATATGGTGACCGCGAGGAGTGTTGGGATAGAGATAGAGAGACGGAGATATGCCAGGATACTCATTACCAAACACATCTCTCCTATCATCCCTTATTTCAGCTCATGCATATATCGGATAAGCGGATTCTCCTCGAGGCTCTTCACTGCCCATTTGCATAATCACATTCCATGTGTTAAGGCATCAAGAATTGCGGTGAAAAACATTACCGTGGTCGTTTTCAACCTCTCAGCCGAAAAAGAATAAAAAATAAAATGAAATTTACTGTTATTCCTTGAAAAAAATTATTTACAACCCTTCTAGCGACTAAAAATATGTCTCACACATAGCACAATACATAATTAATAGTCAAGTGTTGAGATTGAATTAAATAAATCAAGAATTAAGAATTTTTTTTTTAATTCACAAAATTTTAATTCAACTTGAACTCGGAAAACCACGGTAAAAAAATTTTAAAAGTGAAAAAAAACTATAAAAATAGCTTTGACTTTTTTTTTCAATCATGATAATAACTAATGCGTTTAAATTGTTTTATAGAATTAAAAAAAAAAAAAAAAAAAACCTATAATATAGTTCGAGCATCGAAAAATATTTTTTAAAAAGAGAAACGATTTTTTTTTCTACCCTTCCAGTATGATAAATTAAACTTAGTGAATTACGGATAATACAAGACTATGTTTAATAGAAATAGCATTTTTAAAAATCAATAAAACTCATTGAAATATAAAAATAAATTAATTTTTCCGAGTTTTACACTTGAATATAACATATTTCAAAGGACTTGACGATTAATGTCGACCATTAGAGATATTTTGACAGCGCTTGAATGTGATATTCGTGAGATTTTAGGTTACTAATCATCCCTGGCGTCTTATCAGCGATGACGCAAACCCTCGCGCCGTCGAGTCGATTCATTGGCAAGCAAGAGCACGTGTGACAGTTACGAAGATTAATCGGGCAGAGTTGGTACGGTTGCGAGAGCTAGTATTAGCTCTTGTGCCTGCATCTCGTTCGTCTTCACGCTGCAGATACGACAGTAGTCAACGCTTCCGACGTCAATTGCAATTGGCGTTTCGCCTGGACTGTCAATAACGCAACGACCGATACATTCACGTTTCGTGATTTGCGGACAAAATTACGAGATTAATTCGCGTGATCCTGCGTTGCGAGGAGAATAAAAAAAATACTATATTTTTATTGAATATAGCGAATAAGATAAAAAAACAAGCGAGATCTGGGTTACGTGGACATGTGATAAAAACTCTAAATAACCCACGTTGACACAGTCGGGTATATTTACGAGTTTATATCCGCGTGAACACACGGCTCTTTTCACGCGCGCGTATACTATGTACCACACGAAAAATATGCAGGACACATCTCGGGGATAAATTTAAATTCCAAAAAGCCCATCATGTGGGCAAAGGACGCCTATAAAGCCCAACATATATGACAGAATTCTGTATAATCTTTTTTAGGAAGAAAAAAAAAATATACATTACAACCGGACATGAATTTCCGGTATTTTCCGCTTGTCTCACTATCACGACCGTAATTCCGCACGCATAGACAACTGATTAAGCTCTTGCAGACATTTCTGTAATTTTATGATTATATTTAAGAGACAAAAAAAATTTATAATATTAATTTTAATCGGGAAAAAATTTTCTGTTCAATCATTTTTTAATTTTAATCATTTTCTAAATCAGTTGAAACATTTTTCAAATAAATTTTAATTATTTTGATCATTTTAACTATTAAAAAAAAAAAGAAATTAAGGTTCAAAAAAATCGAGCTTATTCAGGATGCTAAATTTGGGATAAAGATAATAGCTATAAGATGGTGTAATGATTGTAAACCATTTCTTCGAATGTTTGAAATATCTAATGACCCAAATACTGAAAATGCAATAGAGAGTCGTTTGAAGAATATATAATATACATTGATGATATTGCGTGTTCTATTTTTAGACGCGATTTTGTTGTTTGATATCAAGAACTTACGCGAGAATATTCGAGAGGCCGGATGTTCCATTAACCGGAAACGCGACGATCGACCGGATACACTCGAAAATTCGGCCACTCTGTCATACTGCAGTGCAGTATGGGTGAGCATTCATCATATTTTCTAGCGTAAAATGAAATATGGATTGGCCCGGGGAGATTTTCCAACAAAATAAATCATTTGAAATTGTCTGCTCTAATTATCAATGCAATATCCAAATTTTCCAACATTCACACACACAATTACCAATTATATTAAATAAAATTTATATCTTTCAATTAAAAAATATGGAACTTTATTTTTTTTTCTCATCCAAATAATTATTGACTATTAAATATATTTCTACGAAGAGAAGGATATAATTTTTTAATTTTCACCCTATAAAATATGCAGAATCAAGGATTTTCTCATAAACAAGAGAATTAGTAACTGGAGCAAATCGCGCGTGACAAGCATTTACGCAAACACATATTACTATATCGTGCCCACGGCCTGATTAGAGTCGTTAAGTAGCATGAATAGTGTTTGTATGGTGCATGAATGGCCGATGAATGGTGTGTACGAGTGCTCGAGTGACGAATGGAGATGATGCAAAGCCCAAGCATGCTCGCAGAGAGCGAAAAAAAAAGAGTCCATCAGAAGAAGCAAAGACGGAGGATTAAAAAAAAAACACAATACACGTTAATGACAGGATGCATTCCTCTTGGCCACTCAGAGTACCGGAAGTTCGGCCATTTTACACGCGTGAATTACGATTCATCGCGCGTGTTGCAGCACACACAACTGTTAAAAATCACAGTGCACGTTTCACAATAAACCGTTTACTCAAATTCAATGATGTGGCCACTTAGCAACGACTTTAAATAAATTTTATATCAAAACAAAACTTATAAAATATTGACACAATGAGTTTTTTCAGAAGAAGAAGAAGAACGTATTATCATGATTTATTTTTATACGACCACTTGACGTTTTTTTCTGCATCCCACGCGTCACCTGCGCACATTGACCAAGCGGTTAGAGTAAAAAAATCAAGACAAATGAGGGTGGTATTGTTGTTGACGGGGTGGGCAGATGATAACGCAGGTAGAAATACATATTTCTTTCAGAAACTCTTGACGCTTTTGTTAAATTTATCGCCCACTTGAAATTTTATATATTCAAGAAGCCAAAAATTTATTTGATTATTAGCATATTCAAGATTTTACCGTATAGTGTTATACGAGTGTGATAAATGGAAAAAAAGAAATTTTTTAAAATAGTTATTGTTTAGTTGCACTTGATTAAAAATTCATAGAAATAAAATTCGTGTCACATCAAATTTTAAATTTATTTTCATTTTTAATGTCAATTTTTTGTTTCTAATTATTTTAAGCTCAGACTTTCATAAACTTTTTGGATAAAAAAAATTTTTCTCCCGTACACTCTCATACACTTGCATTGTAGACACATCACATTCTAATAAATTCACGAGCACCCACAGATGTCTGTTTCGTTTGCTGACTCACGAAACTCCGTGGTTCTAATCTCCCCCGTGTAAAACTAACTTCCCATTTACTATGGACACACAGATATGCATATATACAGTGAAAACCGCGTTTTCCGCTTACACTAAAACCACCTGGGGCACATATTGTAAATGACAAAAGTCAAGAAACATATATTTCTACATGTGCTTAATGTCCATATCTGTCCGACAACCGGAAAATAATGAAATAATTTTTTTTTATTCATCACTTGAGCAATTTTGTCGGGAAATTTCCCCTGACAATTGGGTGAATCTTCTGACAACATTATCTTTCATCAATCACTAAAACACGTTCTATATCCCACTTTAAATTCAAATTATCCTCAAAAATATACTTAATATTCTTTTTTTAGTTCCAAAAAAATTTTCTAAACATTTCCAACCGATAAAATGAGGCTTCAAAAAAATTATTTATAGGTAAAATTAATTTTTAAGTAGAAAAAATCATAATTTAAACTAAAATATAATTTTATAACTGTGATTTCAGGTTTTGAATGTTTTTTAATGATTTTGGTCTATTTGTAGTATAAAATATTGGAAAATAGATTGGTTTTGAATTTTTTTAAATGTGTTTTTTACATAATACCACCCGTATAGCACATAGTGGGATTTTGCGGGGATATCGTCTGGTGACCTGACGGGATGCAAGCAAGTCTGCTGAGAATATAACGTTTTCTTGTCTATAAATAGAAGAGCGTAAATATAGATTTCAAACACCAGGGTTGAGAAGACGCTGTGAGTAATATAAAGCGTCGCTGAACTTTTGGAATTGCGACTCCCGCAGTGGTGTATTTCAACATTGAGGAAAATCACAAACAAAAGACAACAAAATAACGTGAAATATAAATATAGAATAAAAAAAAATATATCTCCACACCGGTGTGAAAGCAAGGTGACTCAAAAAAATACAACGACCCTTCAAGAATTTTATCTCAAATAAAAATGAATAAAAGGAAAAAAAATCTATTTGACCTTTTGTGACCTAACATTTGAAGAATTCTTCGCGAATTGTCAACACAATTTCGATTCTTTCATCCATATCAATAGGTATTATTTGTACTTTTACGTACGCAAAAAATTCACATTAACACTTTTGTATTCAAGAAATAAATTTTGAGATAAACAAAAAATATGAGATGAATTATTAAATTTCGGATGGGTATAAATAAATTTAGTGAATTAAAAATGTCATTCAGGAATCGTTGAAGCATCAACAAGAGGCCTATTGTCCTGCTGGTTAGGCTGATACGCCTTTTTGTGGCTTTCTAAAAATATGCCGCATATCGAAATACACAAGGAGGCACGTTGTTGGCTTGACTGGCGCCCAAGACATCGCTCGGCTTCACGAATCTTCGTCCAATCGTCTCCCCAACGAATCAACCGTACTAATCAAATCACAGACTTCCACCTAAGTGCATTTTCAACCCGACAGCAAAAAAAATACTAAATAAATAAAATATAAATCTTAATTTAATTACTTAAATATTCTAATCCACTCAATCTCTGTCATCGATCCAATAAAAATGGAGAAAAAATTGAAAAAGTTCAACATAAAATTATTTTCAACTTAAAAAAATTTCCCTACTATTATTTTCATATTTTTTAGACAGTTTAAATTTTTTCCTAAAAAAAAAAAAAATAAATATTTAAGTGAAAAATCAACAAAAAAATTAAATTCAAAAAGTAATTGTTAAAAAGTTTGATGGAATAAAACTTTTTTTCATTTTTAAATGATAAAAAAATCATTATCAAAACCTCTTAGCACGATAAAGTGGAAAAAAAAGTTTTGGCTGACATGAAATCGACTATTCTACTTCGAAAGCATGACACGTTCGACAATGGATTTTTCTTTTCATGGGAATTTCGTCAAACATGTTATATAAATTGATCATCAACATTCTAAAAACTAATTCTTCAAAAAAATCATTAAAAAAAATTGTTTTGAGTATTTAAATTGACCGAAAAAAAATTATTCAAGTAAAATATATTACTTAGAAAATATTTCCTATAATAAAAAATAATTAAAATCCTGATTCTGACCACTAAAAAATTTGTCCCCTATATTTTTTATTACGTGAAAATTCACGTGAAAAAAATTATTAAAGCCCTCAATTGAACGAACAACACGGAAAAAAAAACCACAAAAATTAGGTCGAGTAAAACAAAACTGTATGAAATAAATCCCCTCATCTAAATTTAACTACTTTTATTTTTTTCTCTACCACCCAATACATGTCTAATATATGATTTTACGATCCATTCTCTACATTTGTGGCAAGAAGCAATCTTTTGCTTAACTCTCAACCACGCAGAAATGTAATATCGACATATTTCGAAATGTTTTTGATGCTAGAAAAGGATTCCCAAGGCAATTTCAATGATTACAGGTTTAAATTGCGTTGTAAACGGACGATAGTGGCCTCATTAACTTTGCGCGGTTAAATTCCTATTTTATATTTATTTATTGTATCTATTTTTCTTTTTTCAGTGTATTTCACGGTGTCTCAAGCGTGAAAAAAAAAACATTTGAACCTCGCAAATTGAGGTCACGGCAGTATGAGACACAAAGACAGACAAAAATATCTGTGTTATTTCCACCTGACATCACCTCGATTTCATTCAATTTATTTTTCATCACATTTTTAGCCAAACAATGTATCTAATAAAAACCGTGAGGAATTTCTTGGACATTTTTTTTTCATTTAGCATCAAGTGGCGGGAAAATTTGGACCTCCGATAGGGGGGATATATTGGCATAGATTTCGGGCAACTACCGGAAATCGTATAGCAACTGTGGATGGGTGTCCAATCGATCGCGGCGTCGCGGCGCCACTGTGTTTATTGTTCGCTGAATCATCGTGTTAGGGCGACTCGACATTTCTCCATCGTTATTAAACTTTTACTTTCTAGCCGAGAAACAAAAAAAAATCTACAACCAACGCTTCATTAGCAGAAAATAAACGATTACCATTTAAGTACTGCAATTGGACTTGAAAAAAAATTTTTTTCATCTTTCAAATATTTAAAAATCATTTTAAATATTTTTCAATTAATTTTCATACATTTCAGAACGGAAATAATTACTCAATGCCATCGAGTGATGAAAATGACGTGAAAATTGCGATACACACAAAAAACTAAAAATAATTCAACAACTTTTTGCAAATTAAAATGATAATTTCACTTGCACACGCCAACGCCTCTTTGTATACCGTGAGTTTGAGGGAAAAACCCATCAGGTGACGGCCTTAATGACGTGTTGGACGTGCTGAGTGAGTTGCAGAATTTTTTTTTTTTCTTACTCAGAAACAGAGAGAAGCATCCACGCAGAAATTGTGAAGTTGATGAGAGATGACCTAGACAAAGAAAGATAATTTCGCGTCCGAGAAAATTATTAATGTCGGTTCAAGCCAATTTTTTCTTGTTTTTTTTTTTTTAGATAAATAAAATAGAATTCTCGAGAGCTATATAATTAGAAAAAAGAGACAGAAAAGCCTGCGAGTGAAACGTGACACGATAATTAATTGATTACGAAGGTTAGGTTGATTAATCACTCGATTCTCTATCTCCAATCATCATCTGCAAATGGGCCAACTTATTTTACTGTTTGTTTCATATATAAAAGACAAGTTTTTCAACCATTTAATCGAGGAAAAAAATTTTTTTATCGAATTTTTAACCCGAAAAAATGAGAAACTTTTTTTTTAATTGAATTAATTGAATGTAGAGATGTTTATAAAAATGTTATTCACGGTAATCTATAGTTGAATATCTGTAATTCATTTATCTAAATGAGTTTTTTTCAGTTTTTCCCCCTACAATGACTGGACACAGCACGATTGCGTGCTTAGACCGATCTATAACACAGACTAGACGTTCCCGTGTGCCCACCCGAGCCTGGTTCTGAGTTATTGGGATGATTCAGACTTAAGTGCACACTGTGTGACGCATTTTTTAACTATTTACCAGGGCCTTTGTTGAGAATTCTCATTAAAAATATTTAATAATTGAAAAAAAGTGTTTTTGAATCGTTTTAGCGATAAAATTCGCAATAAATAAATTTTCAATATCTTATCAAAAACTTTAAGGACAATTCAAACCCTTAAATACCTTTAATTTAATCGTAAAGATTTTTTCCAACGAGAGAAATTAAAAATGTCAACATTAGATTGTTTTTTCACCCTTTTCAAGATAAAAAAATTCTAGTTATTCATAGTTATATGCTAAAATATGTTAATTAGGTTAAGAGTAGAATAAAAAAATAGATATTCATCAAATCGACAGCATTTTATCGTGTTTAAGCGTAAGAGAAAGCAAAAAAAAACGGGCAAAACTATTTCTCAAGTTACAGCGTCAGCGGGTCTTATCAGGAATGATAGAGCTGCAGGCAAAAGCGGATTACCAGCCAAGGTACTGTGGCCCATCCTCGAACGCGAGAAAATTTGATTTGCAAGATCGAGGATGGGTGAATCGTGCCAGCAAGGATTTCAACGGGCTTACACAAACTTCTAAAGGATAACTGCAGTCCACAATGTCCGAAAAAGTGTTATCTCAAAGTCTATACCCTCGATATCTTTGTAAATAAAATGGTCTTGCAACGCCAGATTGGAGAAAAATAATCTTATCCGATTTATACTATAATCCACAGATAAATATATCTGCTCAATTTTCCAACCTCAATAAAAACCGATTATTTTTTCGTGATTACATCTTAGAAAAGAAAAATAATCCATACCCTCAATAAAATCTTTCAATAATCGCCGGAAAATTTTTTTATATTCTTAATCTAAATCTTTTTTATTCAGAAAATTCCTCAATTATCTTGAAAACAATTGAATCAAAGAATAAACCACTAATTCCACATTCAAAACCCTTAAAAATTAAATAATTTACCAGAAAAAAATTTTTTTTTCATCAACAAAATATAAATCGAGGAAAAAAAAAAAACTACCTAAAAATAAGATTATTATCCTGATTTGTTCATATACCAAGACAGAAAATAATCTAATCATTCTTGAACTTTATTCTCTGAAATACTGGTAAAATAATGATGATAATTCAACGACTAATCACATCATGAGTGTGCAAACAATCAGAATGATCGTGCAACGAAATGGAAAATGAACTTGGTCTAATGGAAAAACGGGGGTGAGCGGGGAAGAAATATTGCAGGGGATCGTCACGTACAAGATGTGTTGGCAGCAGATTCAACAGAGTTACAAAGTCTCTCTCATATACACAAGAAGAGCTTCAAGTCGCTGAGCACGTCTGAAAAGTCGTAGACTCATTGTGTCGCAGTATGTCTCTTGAAAAGTGCATGACCAAGTGTGTGTCTATTCACGCAACAGATATAAAACTCGAGGATTTTTCTTCAACGCGCGCGCAAGATGATTCGTATTCTGTTTCAACTGCGCATCAAGCCGCGACTCTCTGCTTGAACGAGGAAGCATTCGGCAGACACATGTTACTAATTATCAACAGTCCGTTTGCTCTCTATGTTCGTTCCTCGCACGCCCAAGCATGTCTTGGCACATGTTGGTGCTCATGGGTGCGTTTAAGACCCAAACGTCACGATCGACCAGGCTTTAGCTCGACTCGACGCTTGAAACATGCATGAAACAGTGAATATTTCAGTACTACATTCAAGGAATCCTGATAAATACCTTCAACTACACTATTCTAAACTCGACAATGAAAAAAAAAATTTTTTATCAAGCAATTTCAACTTCCAAACGATATAAAATAAAATTTATCTGAATTTTTGCGACTTTTGGGTCGATTTTTTTGAGATATAAATTTTTTTTCAAAGACAAATCATTTAAATTCAATTTAAAATGTCATAAAGTGAAAAATCATGGCGAAAAATTGGCGGATCATTATTTTTAAATAATTTTTAAATATTGAATAAATGATCAAGCATTGTTGAAAAATTATTTCTAAATGTCTATTGCATATTTAGAATAATGTATAATTAGTATGAATTTAAAAAATAACAACGTATATTATAAAAGTGATGATTTTACTGTGAAATATCAAGTTTAATTACGTTTTTTCCCCCTGTAGCAACTGAATTAATGGCATTTTAGATAAGTGAATATAACGATCTACTATGAAAGTAGTATTCAAGTAGCTGTACTTGACGTTTTTGTCCTCAATAACCTCCCGACTATAACAGACAAACGTTCTCTTTAATATCTCAAACGACGATTTGTTTCGTCGTATAACTTCTGAGTATTTTTTCCCCTTTATTAAGGTAAAAATATTACTAGCAATAAATATTCTATATCAATAAGTGATACTCTTAAAAGTGACATTAATTAACACATAAAAAAAATAAACAAACTTGGAGAAAAAATACATTAAATTTCTTCTCAATCACAAAAGGGTTCGTGCTCTTATAGAAATATCTCAGGAACTATAGGAAGTTTAAAAATATTTTATACGACCCATTTTAAAGCTTAATAAATGCTCAACAATAAAACTTAAATAATTTCTTAGATATATTTATATATACGAGCTGCTCCGACGAATTTCGCACCGAAAAATTCACAAATTATAATATTTTGCAAGATATTTAACAAATCAATTGTGCCAAGTCAAAAATAAAAATATTATACAATTGTTTGCGGTTTAAATTTTGAAATGAATGGCAATCGTGGTTTTTTTTCTAGGATAGGCTTGAAAAAAAAATATATATTTTGCCTATCCTCAGAATTTCTGCTTGCTTGCACACGTCACGTAGGGCTCGCGTATGCGCCGGCGCTTCCTGCAGTTAACGACCTCCCGATCAAATATAACTACAACGAGTTGATGGCTGCTACTCAGAGGTCCGCGTGCGGCGAGGCTAATAAACATTCTCGTCTCATTGACTATTCGTCCCTTGATATTGCGCGAAACAAAGAAAATCATTGTCCGAACATAAAAAAATAAGTCATCCTAATTTCACGTGAATTTCTCATTAGCTTTTTTCTTCCCCCTGCTTCTGAGAGCTGCACATTCGAAGCAATAAGTCGTTTATGTTGAATGAATTCAGCCCCGGCCAATGAATGAATTTCTTTCGTGCTTCATGCATGCCAAACGAGAGCGACAAGTCGATAAGTACACGGGGCCGAGCCCCCGTCAGTGCTACACGACATTTGCCTGTGAATTTTATTCAACGCCAAGTTTATTTTGACGTGACCAAGCCCTTTAATGTGTCACTCTATTGCTGACGAAAATTCATGAGTATTAATTGAATGAAAAACAAAAATCACCGACAGAAAAAAAAAAACCCAAAAATTATTTCTGCTAAAATTACTTAAAAAAAAAATTATTCATGAATATTCCACATGTTTTCCAGAGATAATTTTCCGCGTGAATTAAAAAACAAAATATTTTATAGTTTTGCACATAAATTTTGGATTTTCCAGGCAATTTTCCTGTGTCACCAATTATTATTTTTTTTTATCATCGCTATAAAATGTAAAATCTGCTTTAAATGCAAATCATAAGCTTGACAACTATATATATATGAATTATTTTTTTTATCCAGGGACTTTTACAACGAAAAAAATAATATGAAATATATATTCTACTCAAATTTTGTCTATTTGAAATTTTTTTTTCTCATAAAATCGTAAAAAAAAAAATGTTGAAATAATTTTGTATCTAATGCTTAAATATATATTCAGCGTGTGAAACAAAAAAGAATTTTTTAATGATAAAATACCTCGAAAAATTAAAATATCTACTAGTAGTATCATCCCTAAAAACTTGTATAAGACACAAGCAACAAGATAACCAAGTATAATTAATTTTAATTCACTTGTAGAAGATAGTTGCAAGGGGAGAGACGCAAAAGCTCGAGTCTGAGTTTCTGGGAACTTTAAATTCAACGAGTTTGACCTTGTGAGCAACATAATAGACCTCGTTAGTAGCCGAAAATTCACATTTGCATTGAACGCAAAGGAAGAAATATGTTTGAACAAAGCATCTGTATATACCCAAACAAAAACATAACAATACATCATCAATGCCATATGAAGAAGGGCGATATGGATGTATTGATTCGCCCCCGAAATACTCCAATTGACAGTAGCGACTATACATATCGAGAAGAGAAATTGAAAGCCTTATATAGTCACAAAGAGGCCATGACGTGCGAGACAATGGAACAGTAGGAAAAAACACGCTCGTGAACGAGAGAGACGTGTAGCTATACTACTCCTTCTGTATATATACTCTTCGCTTATCCATATACGCTTTTTCATTACGTGCACACGAGGGTCGACCAAGGGGCCACGAATTAATGCGATCGATGCCCGATGAAGATAAGAGGTTAAAGAGACTGAATGAGGAAAGCTTTTTTTTTACTGGGGAAAATCTTATTACTTACGCACTGATTTTTTTTTTTTCGTTTGATATCGCATATACTTAGCGAATAAATCGAATGTGCATGGGAATTTAATAAATCAAATGTGGGCCTACTAGACTATAGACTAGCTAGAAAAAGGTTCCGAAAAACCCTTTACAACTGTTCCACACTCTGTGGAACCTTCACATCTTAGCGTGGAAAAATATAAAATTTTTAAATATTTAAATAGCTACTTTTGTTAGATTAACAAATTCTCTACAAAAAACATTTAAAAAAAATAACGTAATTCGTGTTGTTCAAAAGATATTTAGAATATAAAAAAAAATTATTTGCATCCAAAAAATCTTAGATATCGTGAAAAATTTAGGGCCTAATTTTTTTGATAATATCTCAAAAACTATTAAAGCTACAAAAAATTTCTATAATACCTTTTTTATAGTTTAAATAATATTCTACAAAAAAGATTCTAACCATAAATTTCACAACTCCAATCCCTGGCGAGAAATTTACAAAAGAAAACCAGACTCGTAAAAATGTCGAAAAAAAAAAAAAAAAGATAATTCTTGTACCTCAATGGGTTATGGCGAAAAATTAACCTTCTCGTCGCCGACCTAACGTTAATAACCCCTCCTACCTTCACTGTTTTTGTGGACCACTAAAAAAAATTCTTTCTATGCATGGAATGAAATTAAAAAAAAAAAAAATCCCTTTGAAATTGAAAGAATAAAGCAGAAAGGCAGAGAAAAAAGAAAAAAAATGCAGATAAATAAAGCAAAAATGCAACTCACCACTGTGTCGTCCGCGTAGATCAAAGAGTGTGGCTTGACAGCAACCAGGACACTGGGCATAAGCATCAACAGCAATATGTGAACAATCATCGTCACTGTTCCTATATTTCTCGAGTAAAAGTCGAGCACTTTGCGACACAAACACTCACACGCGGACACTAACCGAAATACTAGTCGGATTCAACTAAAACTTCACTAGACACAAAAAAAACCGAACGTATAAACACTAGAGTTTGTCACAAATAGTCATTAATCCTGTTTTTTACTCCTGTTGTCCGAAGACAATTTTTTAAGGCCACCACGGAGGCTCGCAGAGGAGCAAGCGAATCATAACAAAAATTCGCACCACCAACTATGCCATTGGATGGTTAAAAAATAGCGGCAAAGTTCAAGAACACGTGGTCAATGATGAATATTTTGACCTTGTGGCAGTGATACGTGGGCGTGTGTTGCCGGCTTGACGGTCCAAGTCACACTGACCGTATATCTTTGACTGTCGGACGAAGAAAAGAACGTCAGACCGCAGAAAAAAATAAAACATAATTGTCCCCGTCTGTAGCAATAATATAGCAGCACTTCCGTTTGATTCAATGGACGTAATATTGGTTTTGACGTTGTTACTCAGAATTATTTCATTGAAGTACGTGTGGTTTTGGTGGATTTTTTGCCTAGTTCCTCGATGATTTCCGTGAACTTTCCACTTAGTTCCTTCTATTGAAGAGATTATATCCACCGTTTTCTGGAACAAGTGCAGGCAGTCGTCCATTCGCCAATCTGCAGTTAAACAATTTTATTTCAATTAATTATATGAGAAAAAAAATCCTTATCGAAATTGTAGTGTCAATGTACGGTGCTCGACCTCGTTAATTATCCGCGGATGATAGTACCAAGATTTTTTTCATTTTAATTCATATACGAAGACGAAGTTTTAAAAATATCTCATAAATTATGTGATTTATGAGAATTTTGTACAGAACCATTCTTGTACATCGTGAAATTTCCAACAAAAAAGATTCTACACAAAAATTCGATAATCCACCTAGTTTATGAGATATTTGGAAAAAGTAAATCATAAAATTTTCCACTAAAAAAAATCACGTTATTTTCAAGTCTTTATATTTTCAAAAATATCTCAAAAACTATGATATTCACGAAATATTTGTATAGAACTATTTTTCTACCTTTTTATATTTGCTATAAAAAAGATTTTATTTAAAATTCCCGTAAATGCAACAGTTTTAATGATATTGGCAAAAACATGAACCCAACATTTTTATGACAAAGTTAACAAGTGTAAAGAATATCTATTTAACATACTCACAATTTAAATCGGCGAACGATAAAGCCTGAGTGTACTCATTCGTGTTAATCGTCTGTGTCCTTGTGGCTGACACATCGACATAGCGTCGAGGATACGTAGGACGAGCGAGTCGTGCGGATATTCACCTCAATCGAGGGAAAATACTCGGCAAAATCTCAGGAACTTGTGTTTTCTGACATTTACCCACGTCAGAATAATTATTACCGCTTTACTTTCCACCCTTTTAATTGTCTCTAAAGTTTTTTCACCCCAGATTAATCACACTTTTGCTCATCGAGCATCCCAGAAGCAGAAATGGAATAATTCCTCCGTTTTTTTCTTCTTCTTCTATTTTTTTTTTATTTCCTTCTTTTTGAAGTCTGATTTCCTTCGTCTTTTATTGCCACTTCTGGATCGTTTTTTTTCTTCATCTCAATTGCACCTGAACCAGACATCCACTTTGTTTTTTAAGAGGCACTTTAGTGAAGTTCTCAACTTTTAGGAAGTTTAGCGATATCGGTCGACTATTTTTTTACTTGGTTACTTTGCAGTTAGCTCCTCAATTGTCAGAATTTAATCGTCTAAACTCCTTCCACAAGGATTTTTTTCGTCCTTCAGGATCCCTTTGCGTCGCAGAAATTTGTCTGCCCCTTCCAACGCCGTCTGTAAAATAAAAATTACATAAATATTAATAAAAATCATATGAACAGCAAGGAAAATATTTTTTTACTTTCAACAAGGTACAAATTGGGGTTGTTCTGAGGGAATAAACCGAATTATACCGTCATTTTATCCCGCAGCCCCCTATGAAATACACGATGGGATACAGAACTATGACCAAACTTCATTGCGCGAGTCAGCGAATCTACAATAAAACGATTTTATCCCCCGTGAATATGATAGTGACAGTCATTGATCATTCATGTGGGTCACAAATGTTTTCATCCGAGTATAATTATTTTTCTCGTCAAACTCTGACAGCGATGAGGGTCGATTACGACGCGCAACGATGTAACCCAGGGCGCGACATGTAGGTGTCCATACATAAACACAAACCGCAATTTACTCTGTGGCTTAGCATCGCCACGCCCAGGAATTTTCCACGCCAATTCGTCTACCAACTACCGGAATTACATCTTTTACACCTTTTCACATGGAAATTCCTCTTCACGGAATAATCTTCACACTCTCAAATGACATTCAATACCACATCATTATTTACAATAGTAATTTACGATCAAATTATCATACATTTAAATTTGATTACTGCAAATTAAATGTAGATTTAATACGATAATATACTTAAACAACAACGATCAAATTTCCATGAGAAAAGAAAATATTAAAACGCCATAGAAAATGGCACAAAAATTTAAATGTGACTATCATCAAAAAATTTCCTTATTTCTAGCAACAGTTGCTAAAAAAAAAAAGTCTTATCTTTGAAACTTAAGTGGTAATTGGTCTGCAGTTTCTAAAGAAGATTTCATTCCAAAACTTTTCCAATTTATACGAACATTACCGCGCAAAGTACACGACCACACGTGTGCACGAGAGATCAAACGTCGATATATATCTCCTCGTGTCGCGAGCCTTCTCTGGCGAATCAAAGGCCGTTGGCGAAGGTCTTTGAAACTTGTTTTCCCCCGTCAGTCGTCCCCAACATGGTGCGAAAGACATCCTACCAAATTACCCAATCAGCAAACATAAATGAAAGCCATGAAAAATGGCAAAAATTACATCAAACAATCTATGATACGTCTATCCCATAAATCCAATATAAATCCAAGTAAACAAGACTGATAACCTCAAGAATCGAGGATCGTGAGCGGCAGTGAGTGAAAACAAATTGCCGAGTGAAATCAAGCCTCGGCGAAAATGAAGAAAAATAATAATAAATAAAAAATTGACGCACAACACATTGACCCCGTCACTCACTGCATTTGGCACTGACTTTTGCGAGTGGAGAAAAATTATTTATCAACTGTAAGGTGAAGTAATACTGATGCTAACCGTTTGCGTCCATGCGTGGACGTGCTCGGGAGCCGGCAGCGGTGTCAGCTGACGTCGAGGTGGCTTTTGGCCGCAGAAAGGTAAACAAACGCAACGTACGAAACTCGTGCGTACGGTGCGCCGCGTGCCGCGCGACTGTCGTGCTCTTCGCCAGTTCTCTGGCTCTCCCTTCGTGCCTCTCGCTCGTTGCCGCGTACACGGCCCTCTCATCCACTCACTCGGCTGACTCAGCTTTGCCTGCCTTTACTTCTCTTGCCACTGCTCACTCTGTGTATCTCTTTTGCGCTCGACTTTCCCTCTCCGGCGACCCTTTTCTGGCCCCCTCTCGCTTCACCGGATGCGACTCGCGCCCGAATCCACCCACATGTCTAAATGGCCACGAGCGCCTGCTCTTTGTTGTGGCGACTGCTTTCTTTTCCCTTTACTGACACTCGAGGCTAATGAAAGTTTGGCAAATCTTTTTCGCCTGCCAGTTTTGCGCCTGAAATTTGAGAAAATTGAACATTTACAATTGTTTTAGACGATTCTGAAGTGCTGGCAGTTGCTCAGTTGAACAATTTTGGTATACCTACAATTAATTACAAGTTAAGTTATCAAAGTACTCACCAAAAGTATCGATAATCTCCTCAAGAAGGCCATTTGAGTGATTTTTGTTTACTTTTGCCAACCAACATCGTCGAGAGGTTGACATTTCCATCAGCTTGGGGCAACACTGATGCTCGACGTAAGTTGGAGTTTCTTGCCTCTTTTCGAGCGAATTTGTTCGCTGTTTTATGGCACGAACGGTTCATCGTGAATGGGTGAGCATTTGCCGATGAAAATCACTGGGGATCACGGCGGATTATTAGTTGAATTATTGAGAAATTACGTCGTGGCCAAACGAGTCGAACATCTGCCTGCACCAGACACTCCAAATTCGATATCGTGAACCTATAATCCGCCAATTATGTAGGCTGAAATTAACCACTGATATTAATATCAACATAGCACTGATAATTTTTCAGAAAATATCAAATATTAACCTCTTTACATGGCACGATAAAGGCCCACGTTTTGGCGTTTGACAGTATGCCATTTTCGGCATTAATTTCAGTCACCCCGGCTGAAATTTATATCTCTATCGACTTGGGCAACACTAGAGAATAATATTTGACACGAATTTCGAACGAATGTGGCAAATTTTTTGGTAAAAATTTGCCACTTTATCGCGCGCGACACGGAGACGAAATTTTACACGACCCGATACTATCCAAGATGGCGATGACTTATCCAAGATGGTGACGAGTTTAAATTTTCTCTAACCGCCGAGGAAGCTGCGCAATCACCATGCGCAGAACCCAAAATTTAAATACATATTTTTTGGCAAATTGTCGTAAATTTTAATAAATAGGGACTAAAAATTCCATTGGAACCTAATAAAAAAATATTTTCTACCATAAAAATCAATTATAATGCCTCAAAAATACGAAATTATTGTCGAGATGAGTCGCTTGCTGTCATTTTTTTAATCACGATATTTGGACAATTTGCGCCCGAGATAAATGGAAATTTATATCTCTATTTGTTTGTCTGTTATTAGGGAACACTTACAAGCAAAAATCATGATGGATTGAAGTTGATGTCGTCAGAAAATTGGATTTACAGCTCACCTAAATGCAGAGCTCGACTCACCGGGACGCTATAACTTCCGCCATATTGGAAAATGGCGTGCCATTCAAAAATAGCGCGAAAATTTAATTTTTTTTTGTACAAGAAAAATTATGATTTATGACTTTAGTGGACAAATATTACCATCACCATCTATTTATCTAACATGAGGGAATCTTCCCCCAACAAAAATTTAAATAAATTACATAGAATATCTCGGGCAATTCGTGTTTTTAATCGCGATCGATCTGGTACTCTTAACCATTTACTGTCTCGTCCGCAATAAAACTAAAATTCCCATTTTCAGAGCGTAAATAAATAATAAACAAGAGTCGAAACAAAAATCCTTCAATCGCTAAACAATGAAAATTCTTCACTAGATAAATAAATAATAAAGGCATTTAAAAAAATGTAATCTAGTTACCAGAGATTTTTTTAATTTTACGAAGTCGGGAGGGCCGACAGGCCTTTTTGCATAAGGCCCAAAGTGGCAGACGACCTCGAGGCCAAGTGTCGTCATCTCCCGTCGCCCAACAGCACTTAAAATGTGATTAAACTCGGCCAATGACCAGGAACTTCCCCGAGAGATAAGAGTCCATTGAGGCAGCGATAATAACTCGGGGTACACTCATCCTGCCGAGGAGCTGGTGGGCTCGGCAGACAGGAAGTCACGGTGTCCGGACGTCCAGCATCATTCTCCCAAATTGACGTCATCTGAATAAAACATTAAAAGCTGTTATTATGTGAGAAAAACGAATGAAAAAGCGACTAAAAGTATATAGAATTATCTCTTGCTATTTTTTTATTATTATCAGCTCAAGGTCTACTCACAGTCTCGTGAAGAAATGGAAAAATGGTGATAAACGAGCAAGACAAAGGTCCTGTGAGAGTCAGTGACTCAAAATCGTTGCGACAGAGGAAGCGATTGTTCTCGAAGGGTTGGCGAACTGCCTTATCTTCAATGTCCTTTGGTAGAATCATATTCGTGCGACAGAAACCACAGTGCTCTGCACTGTGATTACCAACCTCACATAATAATCGGGCGCCACTCGTGTGTGTCCTTGGTGGATTAAGCGTTCTGCTGCATATGTGAGATGGCCTCATACAGTCAACCTGATAAAGGATGAATATATTAGGAGAATTATTAACAGGAGATAATTCAAAGAGGACATGTATTATATTTTCATGCATGCGGGCACAGCTTCTTTTAGAAATATCTCGCAGTAGACGACAGATAAAAGATTTTTGCATTCATCCTTTTTTATAGATTGTAAAATTCTCTCTAAAAAACATTCAGAGTGAAATTTTATCAAGTTGAGTCATTTTCGAGATATTAACAAAAGTAAAAAAAAAGCCCAAATAAAAATAATGGATTTTCCATTGAAGGTCTACAATCGTACAACTAGTGGAGCCGCTATAAAAATCAAGAATTTTTTGACAAGAGAATTTGTTGACACGAAAATACAAAGTTAACAGAGGGCTTCTTGTGGCCGAGTGACGTGATGAGAATTCCGACGAGACTCACGCGGCGGTGAATCGTCTAATGGCACAATCCTGAATTCGGCGTTAGAACAGAGCATGATGGTGATAGGATTCACGGTTCGTATGATGCTATCAATGGTGTATCTGCATGACCGACGAGGTGTTTCACAGAATTATTGCTAGTTGGATAGATGCATTGTGTTGCAGAGAAAATGAGGTAGACTAAAAAGCTATACTGCCAAGTTCGCAACAGATTATTGCGAATATTTTGCAATTTACGAAAGTTACAGAATTTTTTTCCAAAACCCAATCTGTCAACCACAAGATTATCGACAAAAGTACAAACTCTCTACAACTAAGTATTTTCAAAATATCCGTAAAACAAAATGATCGACATAAAAAAAATTTTTTATTTATGTTTCCAGAAATATCTCAAAAACTACACAATTTATAAAAATTTATCCCAGAATCTTTTTTGTAGCTCTCAAAATTTTGGATAAAAACAATCTCATGCAAAAATTTCCAATTTCCCAAATTTCCCGAGATATTTGAAAAATAAAAAACGCTTCCGTGTATCAGAGAGAATTGAATTATGTATTACTGAATAAAGTAGATTAAAACCAAAGCCCCACGACAATTGCCAAACTCTCGCGTGAGATTACTCGCCCGACGATAGCACACTCGACAATCCGATGATCTATGTTCGAGTGATTGCCCCCCATCAGGGCGAAAGTTACCGGAAATAGGGACTTCCTATTCATTGACGACAGACTGTGTATATACACACAGAGAGCCGAGAGAGCATGCTTCGAGCGCGATCTATTTTCACCGAAGCGCGATGTAGGAATGCAATGAAGTGCGCCTGATGCAAGGGATAAATCAGAAGCGAGACAGGTCAAAGAGAGAAAGTCAATGGCACAATAAATCGTGAGGACAAATCAAATAGACTGGCAGACAACAATTAATAAACACGCGAGAATGCTCGCACTTTTGTCGCCCTCGTTCGAGTGCATGAGTCTGGTGTAAACCCGATAGGTACTAGTCGTATCAAGGCCCTCAACGAGCGCACAGCCTACGATTGACGAGCGCAATAGACCGCAAAGGGCGAGAGACATTGCAGCAATACGAGTGTAGAGTCTTGTGCACGGATTTATCTCATCGAGTATTTACTTACTGAGCTGAAGCACAGTTCGGAATGCGACCAGGCAAACACGCCAATCATCACGTCGAGTCGTCGCATTAAGAGCCACAATCATCACGGAGATACTCCTAAAACCAGACAAGTATTTATTCAAATATATTATTGAGCTTTCAAAAATATAAATAAAAATACCTCTGTATCTAATGGTTGTCCTGATAATCGTCTATCGAAACAATAATTCTTCCGAAATTCCTGAAACCAGAAAAATAAGCATACATCAATTAACATGTATTTATTCCCGGTCGGAAGCCGCATTCTATAAAAACGAGCAACACAACACTAAATTCAAAGCACGTACTAATCTCGCGCCGCGATACCCCACATAGAATATTTGCTGGCGGCTATCCAAGAACAAAAACTCGAGTGCATCTCTAATAACCCATTAAAATCCTGTCCCACGCGCTACTTTCAGTCAAGAATCCTCACACTTTTCTCTCATTATCTGCGCAGTTTTCTGGGCCTCATGTCCCCTCTCCACGGTCTACCCTATAGCTCTGTTATTCTCTGCGATTTTCGTCACAGACGCTGGCGAGTCGTCGACAAGATTATACACACAGGTGACAACGACGCTCCACAACATCAAGCCATCCACGGTTTTTTCGGGTGATCTCATCCAAGAACAATCTCAGGTACCCACCAAACATCTCAAAAATATCCATCTATAAATATAACACTACAAAAAACGTTTATCAACCGAGAATAATTCTCAGAATTAATTAAATAACAAAATTAACATTGAAAAAAAAATTTCTAATCGCTAAATAAACAGTTAATACAGCTGCAAACTGCTGTAAAACATTTTTGAGTTCATCTGACAAGGCTAAAGCCGGTGTTTAAGCCTTGAATTTGATCGTAAATTTTGTATAACGAATTACGCTGCTATTCGTCATCGACACTCACCTATCCAACTCGATATGCAACTGCTTCATACTCGACTCAGTCGCGGTACAATCAAACGCATAAGACATCCTATACCATGTGGGTTCCGGGGTTTTATGGATAGTACGATGGTCATACTAAGCGGAAACGTTGACAGTTAGCATTTTAGAATGCTTCGTAACAAGTTTTGAGTCTGAAACACAAAAGACAAATATGAATAACACTTGGGAAAAATTGCGAAATTGTCTGTCTCAGTTTTGTAGGTGGGTGTGTGGAAATATTAATGAGTGTTGTCACAATACAGTTGAATTAAACGTGCCATTTTTCATTCTGCAGCCGCAGAACGATGATCGTCTTATCAGTGGCCACAGTCAGCATGTGTGTAATAGTTTTATCGTTGGCGAGCAATCCGATAACGCTGACTGAGGCACTGCGCCTGCTAACAATGCCAGCGCGCGAGCCTGGAGCCCTACCAGGGCTGCTGTATCCGAGGGAAAGTGAGACACGTGAAGTAAAATCACTGGACGGGCTGTGGGACTTTGCAATCGCCCCGTCGGAGGATCCAAAGCTTGGCCACAGGCAAAAGTGGTTTGAGAAAGAGTTGTTTAAGGTAATTTGAGTGGGCTGATGACGGCATCACGATGGAGTAACGTGTTTATGTTTCATTTAGTCGGTGGACGTGATTAAAATGCCGGTTCCCTCTTCATACAACGATGTTACAACGTCTGCCAAGCTGCGAGACCACGTCGGAGTCGTTTGGTATGAGAGAACCTTCTTCGTGCCGGCCTCCTGGCGCGATCAGAGGGTGTTTGTTCGTTTTGGCTCTGTGAACTACCTCGCACAAGTGGTAATTACATAGTGTAGAGTGTCTATCGTTGTTTCAGCGATAAATAATTCAATGAAGCATTAGAAATTCAGTCTATTCACCCGGAACCTTTATTGTAGAGAATTTCAAGTGCTACAAAAAAGATTCAGGGCAAAAATATTGCAACTCGAATATTTTTCATGATATTTGCAAAAAACTCAAACCCTAAAAATTCTCATTTTTGTCTTCTTGTAATTTTCGATATTTCTTCTTTTTTAAAAACTCTACAAAAGACCAAAATTCGCATTGTTAATGGCTTTAAAATAATCCCCAGTGGTTAAACGGAGATCCCACAACAATCCATGAGATGGGACACCTGCCCTTTGAGGCGGAAATCACTGAAAAACTCAAGTTTGGTGAGCTGAACCGCATCACAGTCGCTGTAGACAATTCACTGAGCGACAGCACCGTCCCTCAGGGACAAGAGTACAACGGCACCGCAGACAAGGGAGCAGTCCTGTTGCAATCTTACTCCTTCGACTTTTTCAACTACGCGGGAATCCACAGGTACCACTCTACCTCAAAACCAAAATATCAAATAAAATAACTCACCCGAAACCAAAACCGCAGGCCCGTCTTGCTCTACACGAAGCCGCAGGTCTCCGTGGACGACATCAGCATCCACACGAGCATCCTCAACGGCACCGGACACATTGCCTTCACGATCCAGGTCGCCGGATCGAGCGACGAGATGATTACTTGCTCCGTGAGCATGGTAGACGGCGAGGGCATGTCTGTCGCAAGAGAAAGAAATTTTTCCGGAATTATTACCGTGCCCAACGCGAAACTCTGGTGGCCACAGGGCATGTCCGACCACCCGGGCTATCTGTACACACTCGAGGTGCATCTCTCAACGCCGACAAACATTCTCGACGTGTATCGACTGCCCGTGGGGGTGCGAACAGTCGCCTGGACGAACCAGAGCCTGCTGCTGAACGGCGAGCCGCTCTATCTGCGCGGTTTCGGGCGCCACGAAGACTCGGTGCTTCGTGGCCGAGGTTTAGATCTCGTCACCCTGACCCGCGACTACGAACTGCTCGCCTGGGTCGGCGCAAATGCTTACCGTACGAGTCACTACCCTTACAGCGATGAAATGATGGACGAGGCAGACCGACGAGGGTTTCTCGTCGTCGACGAGTGCCCGTCCGTCGACACGGACGGATTTAAACCCGAACTGCTGCGCCGCCACAAGGATTCAATCTCCCAGCTCGTCCGCAGGGACAAAAACCGACCCAGTGTCGTCATGTGGTCGATATCGAACGAGCCGCGGAGTCAGAAACCGGAGGCTGACTCGTATTTCAAAGAGGTAGCTGCTCACACGCGCTCTCTGGACCCCAGCAGGCCGGTGACTGCCGCTCTGGCGCGCGGCGCGGCCGAGGACAAGGCTGGACAGCACCTGGATGTCATCAGCTTCAATCGGTACAACTCCTGGTACCACAACACCGGCAGATTGGACATGATCACAAAAAATGTGATTGCAGAGGCTAAACTGTGGAATTTCAAGTACAACAAGCCTGTTCTAATGTCCGAATATGGTGCGGATACGATGCCAGGGTTGCATGAGGTATTTTTTGTTGAAAAACAATAGTGGAAAATAATTTTTTTTTCATCACCTCACTGTTGTGAAATTGTCGCTCGTAGTTTCCCGAGTATGTGTGGTCCGAGGAGTATCAAACTGCGCTTCTCTCCAAGCACTTTATGGCCTTTGATGATCTTCGCGGTGAGCAGTGGTTCATTGGTGAATTCATCTGGAATTTTGCCGACTTCCGCACGGCTCAAAGTAATTTAAAATACCGGGGCTAAACAAAAACAAAAAACAGAAATAATAAATTGTAAATAATGTTTCAGGTTACACTCGCGTAGGTGGAAACAAAAAAGGTATATTTACGAGGACTCGAGAACCGAAAATGGCAGCTTACCACGTGCGTAGGCGTTATCACGCGCTTGGGGAAGAATTAAATGGTCAAATCCCTCCACCGGATCTCAATTACTACTTCTACGATCATTGATCTATTCATAAAAACCATTGGATCAATTTAAACGTTAATATTGTCTAAGTTATTTAGAAATAAAATCTATTTTTACATATTCATTGTAATAAATTTGCGAGTTATGCAAAAAAACAAATAAAAAAAATCAATTACGCGCCTCCAAGACGTTGAATGAATGAGAAGGCTTTTCACAGCAGTAGAACTTCGTTGAAGCGTTGGAAATAAGATGCTATAAATTCATAGCATCGCACAGTGACTGCAAAACCTAAAAATAATTCAAACACAAAAAAATGATGGAATTCAAGTTGACATAAAAATTAAATCGCCTAGGAAAATCTTATTCTTACATCAACAATCATACGAATATGGCGATATAAGTGAAATTTATAGAGAAATAACAATAAGGATATCCAACTAAACCGGCGTGTCAGCTAACATCCTCTTCGACAATTTTCAGGCAGGCATCAGCCAATTCGACAAAAATTGGCTCTTTCATGGCAGCAGCGAGAGCTTTGCTGGGATCCGGGTCACTGAGAATACCCTGGACGATAGTCCGAACGTGGGGATTGCTTAGACAACCCTTAATTTCATCGTTGTGGCGCAAAAGTGCGAGTTTTTCCAGAGGCACCGTGTCGTCCGTGGGGAACTCAAAATTCGGCACTTTCGGGGTTTCCACAGGGAGTTCTGCAGGTTCAGGCTGGCATGGGACTACTTTATGTGTCCTGCAGCAGGTGACTGAACAGCTATAACAATGATAGAGCAGTTAATAATGTTGAGGTTAAGTTTGACGCACAAGTTTAAGAGACTTACTAGGGTTGCTTGCACGATGGGCACTTGTATGCCGCATTATCCTGCTGGCAAATCACACAATTCTTCATTATTAATCAATATTAATTTTGTTTTAACATGTGGCGGATGTTAATTGATTAATTAACCGTGCTTAAATTCAAATTCATGTGAATGATGCAGTGCAGTGATTATACGTCCGTTTCTAACAAGAATTTGTACTTTGATATTACATAAATAAATCAAAAAAACCGGTGAGGATTGTCAAAAAGCATTTGTTACAAAAGATTACTAACAAAAACAAACCCCCCCAAAACGGGAATCAAAAGAATGGTAACACAGAAAGCAACTACAGGCAGAGTCGGTAAAGTAGAATATTTTTGATAAAACCTATTTGCGCTGAATTTAAAATTCAATTCAATGCGATCAAATTAATATCAATCTATGTAGCCCCTCCTATGAAATTTGATTTTTTTTATCTTCTAATAACACTGAGCACATCCTTCTCATCTAGCTGAGATACCTCAAAAGACATGGTAATTTCTCATGGATTTGTTTTTATAAATGCTCAAATATTTTATAATAACTTTTTGAATTTTTAGATGCTGCCTAAGCCTACGAGCTACGAGTGCTACAACACTGCATGTAACATCTTCGATAAATGATGTGAAACGATGCCTTTTCGACGCGAGAATACGCATTTTGAATGTAGAATTGTCGCAGTCATGATATAGAGATTTTTGAAAGGTGCCATATAAATAGTATTAGGCTAACGAGAGGGGATAAGAGTGATAGGAACTTTGAAATTCCATACGGGCTTGTTCCAATAACAGTGCCCGTATCCGGCCCCGTCTTGCAGTGAAATCGCTGGACGTTTTATAAACGAAAGTTCCAAACGTCGTTGACCGATGCAACGGGGAAATCCGGAATGAGGCATTCCGAGCCGGATGCTCTGGATGCTATCACATTGAGGGATTAATTTAGTCAATTCTTAATATGCAGGTTCATCAAGGCAAATTGCGGTGATCGAGGAAACCGAGGAAAATCGCTGACACGTTTTTTTAATCCGCCAGAGAGACGCGCATTAAACGGTAAACTTGGAGAATTTTTTTTTTTCATCAAACACTCCTTCTCTTATAAATTCCGAAACAACATCTTTAAAAAATATCATATATTTTCAAAAAATAAATAAAACTTAATCGATCGCGTTCGCATTATGGGATCTCGTGAAGAGTGCAAATCTCTTGTCAAATTTTCTCGAGAACAGTGAACATTGGGAATTTTTTACAAAAGACCTTTTTTATAGACAATTTAACGGGCTACAAGAATGAATCTCAGCAAAAATTTGATAAAACCCTTAGTTTTCAAGATATTCTCAAAAAAGAAAAATATCGTGCATCAGTCAGATTTTCAAACGTTTGAATTTTGTGAAGTATACAACTTCTGATTTTTTTTTTTAAATAAAGAATACTGCAAAAAAAATTAATAGAAGCCCTATTGTCTGCTGAAACATTCGTATACAAAAACGCATCTGTCAGTGTACCATATTTGCTTGCCGAAATTGAGCAATCGCAGCACATGATAACACGCTACTGACAACTTGAATTCCCTGCCGAACAACCTGTTTCACCCACCACGAAGAACGGGCACTGAAACGCGAGGATTCGTCAACCACGAGCTTGAAATACCTCGGAAATTCTTGAAATTATAAAACTTCCTTATAATATTTTTCAGCTAAAAATCTTTTTCACGTCTGTCTATAGCGGTTGAATCCAAGTTTTTTCCCCCAAAAGAAACAGCTCACACACACGTGGCGGAAGAGGAAAATATTAACACAACGCCTTAACTAAATACCCATTTCCCTGGGCTGTGGGGAAACGACCTCGAGGCGGGTGTACGCGTGGCAGTCTGAATCAGGCGCAACGGAATTTCCCGCGCGGGAGCAACAGAAACAAAAGCAGTTTGAGCGAGCGCAGTCCCCCCGATGCTTACGCCGGGTAGCGGGTATATCCACTCGTGCCAAGGTCATTGATTCCTCACAGTTCCGGCTCGTTTTCTGGGCCAGGTGAGCCGTCGCGAGGCGACCGTCTTATTACCACATTGGAATGCGTCTGTGCGCAGAATAATTTACCTCAATGTATATTTAATTCTTCTCTCACTTCAATATCCACAGATTTAATTGCTGATTTATCTAGTTTACCAGGCGTTCCGCTCGGGACATATCTGAGCTTTAACCAGTAGAGTATCATCAGAGACTCGTCGCACTGATGGCGATGCAGTGGCAGCTAAGCAACGCCAGTCCGCCACTTCTCAGTCTCGGTCAAGGCTGCCTCACGAACTCACGTGTGTTTTATACGGGAATTGAACATGAAAAAAAAACCTGCTGACCTCCGTGTAGCGATTAATCTTCGAGGTATTGTTGATACAGGATGATACGACGAGTGTTGAGTAATGTGTGTGGGCCCGCACGAGTGTTTGGTCGTTCTCCAAACTCCAATTCGCCGGTAAATGTCTTTATCAACTCCAAGTGCAACTTTCCGAATTGCGTTTCATCCTTTTTGACCTAAAACACAGTAGAATTGTAAGTGTTTCATGCAGTTTCTCCTTAAAATATCGCAGAAACTATACGGATATTACTCACTTTCTCACCAGGACCCTATTTTTTGGAGAATTGTCGACTGTATAAAAAAAAATCTGAAACATAAAGTTCGTAAGTTGTTTAGTTAATGAGATATTTTTAAACAAAAACATCACGTAAATTTTCCAGAGCTAAAAAATAATGCTCGAGTTTGAATTTTTTTTCTTTTTAAAATATCTTAAGAACAATTAAAGATAATGGATTTTCAGTGAGATATTTTTTATAGCAAATTTCAAGAGCTATAAAAATCATTCAGAGAAAATATTTTCTAAATTTAATGGTTTAAAAGTTATGGGCCAAGATTGACGCATATGCAATTTTTCATGATGAGAAACCTTCAAAAAAATTTCAAAGTTTGTAAAACATTGGAGATAACTTGGCGAGATATCAGCCATTATTATCGTACCATATAGCGCTTCATACACTAGATACAACAATTATCATCGACAGAACACAAACTAACACATCAGGAATAACCCACACATAACGCCAACTCTTTTTTTATCGTCGTCGATTCACGGCGAGGTATACACCCATGAATCTGACTCACACTCATCATTGTATAAGAGAAGATACAACGAGTCTGTTGTACCCCTAACCCATCATAGAAAAAAAACATCTCTGCCATCAAAGCCCACCCAAAACTCGACACAAAAAATTCATAGACCTCAAGCTCAAAATATTTATCTTATCTCACGCTCCTATATACCAGAAAATCTACTCTTAATCAACTTTATCGGTGACGTCATGCATCTGTCACGACCATCAATGACGATGACGCGAGGTGGAAGGCGTCGATGACGGCAGAGACCCGATGGAGAAGTCATTTATGCTCGTTCCTTGTCGCGGACTCGAAGCCACGCAACTGCGGCCGAGTAGGAGGAAAGAGCTCAGTGGAATCACGGCGGGCCCCGCGTCTGCTGGTGGCCCATCAGTTCCTACGGGTCTGTTGTCGTGCTCAAACACTCGCTCTTGCTCGCTTGAAATTTTTCCTCAATTATTAAACGTCACGAGCACACAGTCATTACCGACGGTTGATTGAAGACAGTGATCTTAAACATAGAAAAATATTAATGAAAATTGTGGATTTTGAATTTTTAATGATGTTTCTCTCAAAGGTATTTTGGATTTTTGTGGCAGAATTGAGGTTTTTCAAGACGTAAAATGCCGGGGAAAATATATGTGGTGATTTTTTAATTGGAGATGGATGAGTGCGGCGATTAATTGGTCGTAGAATTTTTTTTTTTCTCAGAATAATCCGCGTATACGTAGTTTCCTCTTTACGCTGCCAAGTCACGAGCATGGACGTGACTCCTCCTGCTCTATTGTGCGCCTCGCATCGACAGGTTCGTAGGGAATCCCCTGGCCGTTATCTCCACGCTCGCGGTCATACGCGCATTGAGAGAGAAGCGTTGGTCTGGAACGCGGAAATCGGCCGCAGCCGGGAACAGCCTCCTCGAAGTTTTTATGTTGGCGACAGGCGCATATATAATGCCAACACAATAGCTGACGCGAAAAATCATCAGAAGTGCCCAGGAGGCTGGAGGAAAGAAGCTGACTTGCATACAAATCAGTGAATGTGAAATGATACACAGTGTGGTGAAATCTTGCATACGTTTTTCCCAGTTATCTCGCAAACTTTTAAACTTACAACATTTTTCCACATAACCATTTTTATAGACAATTTTAAAACTAACAAAAAAGATTCAAATGAAAAATCCAGTCAGATCCTTTGTTACCAAGATATTTTTCAAAAACTAAAATCTTACAGCTTGACATATTTTATTTAAATACGAATTTATATTCCAATTTTTTTTTTTAATATTTAAAAAACTAATTAAATTTTTGTATAAAACGACTTTGTAGACAGTTCAACAGCTACAAATTGACCCATAAAAAATTATGACAAGTCTATTAGTTTGAAAGTTTATAAAAATAATGTGTACTTTGTACAGAGTCGAAATTTTGCATATCACGCTATGACATCCTCATACGACAAAACCAGTTCCACCCACCATCATCCTCAATTCATTAAAAAAAATTATTACAAAGGCATAAAAATTACCAAATTCCTCAGCACTCTATGCCCCAGATCGCACTTGCACGAGCCTATTCATCTTCGAATAGCCGCGGACGATTGATTTGAACGCTATAAACATGTCAAATGTTTTATCGTAGGCATTTACGGATGATCCATCGCCGGTCGCGAGATATGAATTATCTAAGCGACTGATGATTTAAGGTTAAACACCAAGTAAACTAATCCACATTCCACAAAAAAAAAAAACGATAAGAAACCCGAGTTGTGCGCCCGGGCGACGTCTTCATCGGCCGTGTTCGTTAATTTCCGGTCGGTGGGACTTTCGTCCGTTTGTAAGGCTCGAAGCACGTCGACAAAGTCACCCTAAACATGGAAAATCAACCCTCTACAATATCCCTGCAGTCAGTAAAGTCATTCGAACTCTGACTACTTCCACCGATAGCATGAAACGACCTCCGATTTCTTCTCCTCGCACGCATCACGAACGTGAATATGCATCAGAGAGATAAAGTCGAGTAAAAAATGAAATAACGGAGATGTGAGGCGAATGTCAAGCTTGGTCAGTAGTTGGTTAGTCAGCGCAGAGTTTGGAAGGTAAGATGAAGGACTTTCTATCGAAAAAAAAAAAAGAAAACTATCGTGTGAATGTATAATCTTGTCTTCCCAGAAGTCTAGTTTCAAATTAACATATCCAACCGGTAGAATATGTATTTATTTTGTGGTGTTTCTTTCGTCAATATAACTGACGAGAGATTTTAAGAATTGATTATCACATTTGATGAAATTAAGCAGGATATATCGCACGAATTTCTGTCATTTTTTTCCTCCAACAGAATCCCGGATTTTCCCTAACTTTCCACGATGACGTCAGTGCCAACGGCGAAGGAGGTCAAGGCCCCGACATCGGTAAAAACCAGCGCTGCAGTGCCGGCTACAACCCCCGCTGCCCCCGCTGCTGCTGCTGCTGCTGCTGCTGCCAAGCAGAGCAAGAACATTCCTATCGTTGAACCGACCGTGAGTCATTACCGGCACAATTAGCGAGAGATTTTTGTGAGTATTTCGCGTGACTCATCAGAGAAACACTATTCTGCTTTCAGAGTCCTAGGCCCGTGATCATCAGGGCCCTGCCCAGATTGGAGAAGCCTATTCAGCTTGATGCCCGACCTATTGTGCTTGCGACGCACCTTGTGCCTTCTCTGCCTGTCAGCCTCTTCGAGGCGATTGCCGCCGTGATTGAAGCGGCTACCAGCGTGCCTGTTGTCCTGGTGGTCGAGGCACGAGCGGAACGGGCCGTCGCCAGTGACGTCGTGGACATGGGTGAGCCTCGAGGATTTTTTTCAAGGCAATCGCAAGTCTTTTTAGAGGTCTTTTAGGTCACGCAAAAATAAAATTACACGCGCGAGACCGTAGGGAGTGTTTTTATACGGTTGTATAAATGTACGCGGGATTAATTAAATACTAATTAGCCGATAGGCAGGTGCTCGCGGCCAGATTTAATGCAGAAACGATAAATTTACCGATATTTTTTGCTGGCAAATGGCAAAAAAATTAGGAATAATGTGCTTGTAGAAAATTCTTTCAAGTAATTTTTTAGCATTCTTACCCGCAACGATGGTGTGGCCTGATGGAGATCTTCTGCCTGTCGGCATGGTCTTTGAGCATCGTTTGAACCGCAATCACTCTCCAGGGGTATACGCGGATATTGTCATCGCGGAGGACATTGCGCAGAGCATCGAGGTACTCGACTTTGCGATTCCAAAAAATCAGGCATTCGTTCAATTCCAAAATTTCAGGAAATTCTTGATTTGCGAGGCTACAAATGCGCTATCCCCGCGCGTACGACACTTCCAGCGGTCGCAGGGCTACTGTTCAACCACCTGAAATCAAAGGGAGAAAACCCGTCCTTTTTTGGAAACACACTTGGTAAAAAAAAGATAAGAATTAAGAAAAAAAACATAGATATCTACAGGCATTTAACGGAAACACAGATTCCGAGACACAGGTGGGCGCTCTACAGATGGTTGCGGGAAAGCAGGCCGAGGTCGGGGTCCTGGAAGCACCAGTGATTAATTGTCAGAAGCACAGCCTGGCGGGCGTCAAGTCACTCGTTGTCCTCGACAGTCTGGGCCCGATTCCGCCTTATCAAATAATGTTCAACAAAAAATTTCCAGGTAACGCTCAAAAATAAATCATAAACTCACACTCACAATCATTTATCCATTCAGCTGAACAGCGGGACCGCATTAGGCGCTTCTTGCTGCACCTCAAGCCAGTCTGGATCGAAGTTTTTCGAGTCTACGGCATTTTGGGCTTTGCCGAGTACTCACAGGCGAGCTATGACACGGAAAGCTTCAAGTCTGCGGTGACAAAAGTCCCCTACTACTAGGCAACAATCCATCCGCTCTTGCAAATATCTTCGCACGCAGCATCATATAATAAACTTTCAATGATTTATTGAATCTTATCTGTACAATTCTTCTCATCGGCGTACTATAGTGGGATTCACCAAAAATTTGGCGGCAAGCGCCCACTCGGCTGTGGGATACACTTTTGACTGAGACAGTCTTGCAGAAAAACTCCAAGGCGACCCATAGGTCCGCCCCCAACACCCTCGTGCCTCTGCAGCTGCGGGTAGTACTGTTGTGCGAGAGCCAGCAGAAGCTTGGGAAATTGTCGGGGGTATGCCTGCCACAGTGAGTGACCCACCACCTTCAACATGCTGAGGATGAGTGTCACCGTGACGTTGGAAAATTCTTTTTTAATCTCTGAAAGCCGATTAGTAACATTTAATTACGAAAATTCCACGTGTCAATTTTTTTTCCTCGCCTTACCAAAGTTCAGGGTGGCCGCCAGCCATTTCCAGGCAGTCTCCAAGCCAAGAGGATGCTTGGCAGTCACGCCCTTTCTACACTCAGCCACAATTATCGCCGCGTAGAGCGTCATCACCCCGGACATGCGTTCCAAGAATTTATCCTCCAATTCGAGCACACCGCCTGTGCACTTGTAGCCCAACATGAAGAAATAATCAGCGTCACTCTGGCCCGCTTGCCGCGGTAAAAACACCGGCACTAAGTACGGGCATGTCATATAAAAATGGGCTATTAAGAGATCGCCGAAATTCGAGTAATCGCACATCAGTGTGAGCGTCACTGCTGCAAGACCAAACGCTGCCTCGGGCTTGCTTGAAACCAAGGTTTCTGCTTGATTCTGAAAGTACATTAAAATATTAAATGGTTATTTATTTTCGCCATAATAATAATAAGCTACTCACCACAATACTTCTTGCCAAAAGGTTCTCACAGAACAATGCACCCTGCGGATGCGCGTTAATATTTATTTCTGATCTTCCATCAAGAAGCGCACAAAGCTGCTGGTATTTGTCCATCATGTGCGCCGCTCCGGCCGCCACGGAGATCGTGTTGATCGGCAAATTGATTGCCTTCAGACATTGGAAGCGTAAGGTTTTCATCGAGCTTGACTGTACAAATTTCTCATATTCTGGCGAGCCTATGAGCTGATTCATTTTTATTCGCGAATTGAGGAAAGTCTCGAGATTTGCAGGGTCCGGGTAAGACTCCAAGTCTTCAATGACAGTCTCTACCAATGAAGAGCCCGTGGTGGCACTACTTGACCTCTCATTTGGCGGCGTTTCCGGCAGCTTTGCCTGGGCAATTTGCGCCGCTTCGGCGAGTTTCACCTCCTGCTCACGTCGGGCAATCTCCTGGTCGTATGCCGCTTCAATTTTCGCAATCTTGAGCTTTGCTTCGTGCAAAACCTCTTCACTTTGACTCACAATAAGTTCGGCTGCGTTAACATCGGCGCTCGAGAGCTCCCCACGTCGCGCCCGCTCGTTTATCGCGTCCATCTGCAGCTCTAGGTCGCTCAGCCGACTCGTCAACGGCGCAAACATTTGCTCCACCGAATTTTTGTCCTTGCAGGCCTTGCAGACGGCACCATAGTCCTCGCGATGCTCTCGTAAGCAGTTACGCAATTTGCCGACGGTCGTTTCACGTGTTTCACGAATTACTCGCTGTCGGTGCTCTTCCGCTTCGCGTTTCAGCCTCTCCTTGCGCTCCTGAAGACGCTGTGCTTGAAGCTGCTGTTCATGCCACTGCCGTAACTCGTTTTGACGCTCCAGACGCTCCTCTTCGGCCTCTAACCGCGCCAACTCGGCTGCTTTGGCTTGCTCACGCTTGCTGGCAAGCACCTCTTTCATAATGTGCATATCTGCTTGCATGTTTTTTGCCAAAAGCTCCATCTGCTGCTTCCGGCGCTCCATGGCCTTGCGCACTTCTTCACGCCGCTGCAACTCGTTCTCATGCCGCATTTTCTTTATAGAAAACGTCAAGGCATTTCGAGATCGATCATTCAGCGAGGATTCTGTCAATTTTGGCTTTGGCAATAAAATGTTTGTGGAATTTTCCTTGTTTGCAGAGTCGTCGAGGGTTGATTCGTCACTGTCGTGCACTGCATCGGGCCCCAGGGTCACACAGGTCACTTTGGGCGAGATACGAGATGCTTTTCGCAGTGCAGACACCCGCAGGCACTCGAATTCTGACGAGAGGTCACACATGTTTCAAATCTAGACAAATAATACGATTCATAACAATTTCTTTGACAATCACGGTAATAATTGTTGTCTGAAAATATTATACTTACTGAGTCGTCGAATGTACTCAGGAAACTTGGCATCTTTCACAATGTTATACAGCTCACTAGTTAATTAAAGAAAGAAAAGTAATTTGAAGGTTAGAAAGCCAAACGACAAACAGTTTTGCAAAAAATGTAAATTTCTTGTTATAAAGTAGGGAATAAATTATTCTTCAATGAATTTTTGGCTATTGGAAAGCAATGGTCTTAGTTAAAAACTACAAAATGTGGTAAATATTGACAAACGATGCAATGAAATGCCAAAAAAGATTTTCTTGTCGCGACGCCGCCATGATAATAAAACAACACGGTTGACGGTGGCAATTTGCTATTTGCACGGATGAGAGTAGTATACGACCTACACAGTCTGGGCTCACGGCACGGCACAAACGTGACGTTGATGGCCAACGAACTTATTAACATGGAATCGTTTGTAACTATATTATACTACAACTAATATAACTCGGTCAAAAAAAGTGTTGTTGACAAATGTGCAGGGTTTCAGACTTCACCACAGACAATAAATTTGAAGAAGCCCGCCGAAAGTTGAATTCGACCTAAAACAACTGATCGACGCCATCTTGGTGTAAAATCGATATTAGTGTGTGTCTCTCTCTCTGTCTCGGCACAAATAATGCGTGACGGCAAATGCATAGCAAATAAATAGAAATATCCGCGAAATTAAATGGATTTTGCGAATTAATAATAATCAAGGGGGCCTCGGTCAATTGTTCTACGGCACATAACTTGAGTTGTACGGACCTTACATGTGAGGAAATGAGATTACAATGGTGAGATCCGAAAGCATATTTTGAGGTTATAGTTTTTACTCGGTAACATTTGATTTTTAGTGTTGCAAATGATGAACAGTTAATTAAAGTAAAATGTTTTGATTATTAGGGTCATGATTTGAAGGATCCCGGACTGACAGTGAATATGACAGTAGAGTGAGCAGCAGCAGCAGCAGCAGCAACAGCAGCAGTGTCCACCGGGAGAAGCAGATTCATCATCAGTGAGTGAGAAATATATTTATTCTTGAACAGTTATTTAATTACTACTTATGGGCGATAAAGCATGACACTGCCAAGTCCCGAAGTCCCTATCTAAGGGTTTCAACGATTGAGCGCTCTGTTCACATCAGTGATAATGTCACGTGCAGAAGCTGTTGGATTAGTTGGATATTTATGTAGTTTACACTCTTTTTGATAGCGTTCCGGTAGAGCACCCCTAGTAATCGGGGAAATAATTTAATTCCACGCGGGTGGAACACCCCTAAAAAATAGAAAATCAATTAAAATCGTTATAAAAAATATTTGCCACCGGATTCGTGTTTCTACAGTGTGTAGAAACGCCCTCCAATCGTTTTTAGGTATTTATTTACATAATTATAAAATAACTAAATTCCACGCGGGTGGAACACCCCTAACTGACCGAGAATAGAACGAAAATTGAACCTACTTATGCCATTCGATGTATTTTGATTTTCTTGATACGAAAAAGTCAGTAGATTCATCGGATCACATAATTAAAAATTTATTCAATTCTACGGCGGGTAGAACACCCCTAAAAAATAGAAAATCAATTAAAATCGTTATAAAAAATATTTGCCACCGGATTCGTGTTTCTACAGTGTGTAGAAACGCCCTCCAATCGTTTTTAGGTATTTATTCACATAATTAATAAATAATTAAAATTCCACGCGGGTGGAACACCCCTAACTGACCGAGAATAGAACGAAAATTGAACCTACTTATGCCATTCGATGTATTTTGATTTTCTTGATACGAAAAAGTCAGTAGATTCATCGGATCACATAATTAAAAAATTATTCGATTCTACGCCGGGTAGAACACCCCTAAAAATAGAAAATCAATTAAAATCGTTATAAAAAATATTGAACGAAAATTGAACCTACTTATGCCATTCGATGTATTTTGATTTTCTTGATACGAAAAAGTCAGTAGATTCATCGGATCACATAATTAAAAAATTAGTCAATTCTACGCCGGGTAGAACACCCCTAAAAATCGAAAACCTATTAAAATCAATATAAAAAATATTTGCCACCGGATTCGTGTTTCTACAGTGTGTAGAAACGTCCTCCAATTGTTTTTGAGTATTTATTCACATAATTAAAAAATTATTCAATTCTACGCCGGGTAGAACACCCCTAAAAATCGAAAATCTATTAAAATCAATATAAAAAATATTTGCCACCGGATTCGTGTTTCTACAGTGTGTAGAAACGTCCTCCAATTGTTTTTGAGTATTTATTCACATAATTAAAAAATTATTCAATTCTACGCCGGGTAGAACACCCCTAAAAATCGAAAATCTATTAAAATCAATATAAAAAATATTTGCCACCGGATTCGTGTTTCTACAGTGTGTAGAAACGTCCTCCAATTGTTTTTGAGTATTTATTCACATAATTAAAAAATTATTCAATTCTACGCCGGGTAGAACACCCCTAAAAATCGAAAATCTATTAAAATCAATATAAAAAATATTTGCCACCGGATTCGTGTTTCTACAGTGTGTAGAAACGTCCTCCAATTGTTTTTGAGTATTTATTCACATAATTAAAAAATTATTCAATTCTACGCCGGGTAGAACACCCCTAAAAATCGAAAATCTATTAAAATCAATATAAAAAATATTTGCCACCGGATTCGTGTTTCTACAGTGTGTAGAAACGTCCTCCAATTGTTTTTGAGTATTTATTCACATAATTAAAAAATTATTCAATTCTACGCCGGGTAGAACACCCCTAAAAATCGAAAATCTATTAAAATCAATATAAAAAATATTTGCCACCGGATTCGTGTTTCTACAGTGTGTAGAAACGTCCTCCAATTGTTTTTGAGTATTTATTCACATAATTAAAAAATTATTCAATTCTACGCCGGGTAGAACACCCCTAAAAATCGAAAATCTATTAAAATCAATATAAAAAATATTTGCCACCGGATTCGTGTTTCTACAGTGTGTAGAAACGTCCTCCAATTGTTTTTGAGTATTTATTCACATAATTAAAAAATTATTCAATTCTACGCCGGGTAGAACACCCCTAAAAATCGAAAATCTATTAAAATCAATATAAAAAATATTTGCCACCGGATTCGTGTTTCTACAGTGTGTAGAAACGTCCTCCAATTGTTTTTGAGTATTTATTCACATAATTAAAAAATTATTCAATTCTACGCCGGGTAGAACACCCCTAAAAATCGAAAATCTATTAAAATCAATATAAAAAATATTTGCCACCGGATTCGTGTTTCTACAGTGTGTAGAAACGTCCTCCAATTGTTTTTGAGTATTTATTCACATAATTAAAAAATTATTCAATTCTACGCCGGGTAGAACACCCCTAAAAATCGAAAATCTATTAAAATCAATATAAAAAATATTTGCCACCGGATTCGTGTTTCTACAGTGCGTAGAAACGTCCTCCAATTATTTTTAGGTATTTATTTACATAATTAAAAAATTATTCATTTCTACGCCGGGTAGAACACCCCTAAAAATAGAAAATCAATTAAAATCGTTATAAAAAATATTTGCCACCGGATTCGTGTTTCTACAGTGTGTAGAAACGTCCTCCAATTGTTTTTGAGTATTTATTCACATAATTAAAAAATTATTCAATTCTACGCCGGGTAGAACACCCCTAAAAATCGAAAATCTATTAAAATCAATATAAAAAATATTTGCCACCGGATTCGTGTTTCTACAGTGCGTAGAAACGTCCTCCAATTATTTTTAGGTATTTATTTACATAATTAAAAAATTATTCATTTCTACGCCGGGTAGAACACCCCTAAAAATCGATAATCTATTAAAATCAATATAAAAAATATTTGCCACCGGATTTGTGTTTATACAGTGTGTAGAAACGTCCTCCAATCATTTTCAACTATTTATTCAATTAATTAATAAATAATTAAAATTCTACGGGGGTAGAACGCCCCCAAAAAATCGAAAATCTATTAAATAACGTCCTCCAATCATTTTCAACTATTTATTCAATTAATTAATAAATAATTAAAATTCTACGGGGGTAGAACGCCCCCAAAAAATCGAAAATCTATTAAAATCAATATAAAAAATATTTGCCACCGGATTCGTGTTTCTACAGTGTGTAGAAACGTCCTCCAATCATTTTCAACTATTTATTCAATTAATTAATAAATAATTAAAATTCTACGGGGGTAGAACGCCCCCAAAAAATCGAAAATCTATTAAAATCAATATAAAAAATATTTGCCACCGAATTCGTGTTTCTACAGTGTGTAGAAACGTCCTCCAATTATTTTCAACTATTTATCTAATTAATTAAAAAATAATGAAAATTCCACACGGGTAGAACACCCCTAACTGACCAAGAATCGAACGAAAATTGAACCTACTTATGCCATTCGATGTATTTTGATTTTCTTGATACGAAAAAGTCAGTAGATTCATCGGATCACATAATTAAAAAT
>MVJL01002948.1:0-14513 GCA_002156465.1 Macrocentrus cingulum | reverse complement strand
GATGTGGTTAGAGAGGCAGTGGGGTCGGATTTTGCGGATTTGATCTTGAGCGTGATGGAGACGAATCCCAGGCGAGTTGTCCTGCTGCTGGATGGCGCAGATCATATGACCAATCGCCGAGCCGTAGAGGCAGTGTCAATCGCCGAAACTGCATCGGCAAGAAAGATTCTGACAGTGGTAACTGGGAGACGAAACATTTTAAATTTTGTTGGTAACGGTGACGTAGAACATTTAGTCATAGGGGAAATGACGTTTCAAGAGACTGAGCACTTCCTGACCAACGCCTGGCGACCCGCGGTCGAGAGTGAACTGTCACCGGGTGCCTCGACTTCGTCTTACCGCGCAGAAGTCCACGAGCGACTGACTTACTTCGCGCGAGCTCTCACCCACACGCTGTTCAAAACTTCACTGCCGCGACAGCCCGTGACGTTGCAGGTCTTGGCCGATCTGTTCAGGGACCAATCCACGATGGACGTGGCGGTGCTGCCCGACTACCCGGTAACCTGCCTGGACTACGTCTTCGATCCGTCGAGCTCTGCGCCGTCGTTGGCTGCCGCGCTGGAGAATTTGGCGATGGACATAAATTTTCTGTACGAAAAAATTATTGACACCCTGTTCGGAGGCAAATTACCAGATTTATTCAGCGATGAGTACGGCATTTTGGCAGTTACCGCGATGAACCAGAGGGATCAGTCAGCGAGAAGGCCTCTTCCACCGCTGCCACAGGATTTTGAAAGATCGTCGACGCAAGCTCTTTTGGCTCTGAGAACTCAACAAGCCATCGATCCACTTATAGATATAAATAATGATAACAAAGTAAAATTTTGTTACCGAGGTATTGAGAATTACTACGCAGCAAAATACGTGTCACTTCAATCTTACGACCCCCGCATGCAGGCGATGCTGGAGCATATTTTTAAACACAATTATAATTATAAATTATTGGAGTTCTTGAATGCCCAAGCGTTATCACTGTGTCCAGAAGTTCCTGCATTCTTTCGAGGACGAGCTCCACTCCAGATAATCAGGAATATCATAAAACACGGATACGATAATTTACTTTTCTATGTTTATGAAAATTTGGATGTATACGTTAGAGAAAATCCGGAATTTATCCATCGCTTGCGTCAAACACTTACTCACGAAGCATTCTTCCATCGCGGTCATATCCCTCAGAAAATTCTGGGAATGACCGAGGTATCTGTCGAACATCCGAATCCCTACGCAGAAACGTCACAATCACAAACACCACTGACTCATCTTCAACTCGTAATCAAACACAACATGCAGAAAACCCTAGAATTGATACTTCCTCTCTTTAGCCACCAGCGAGGGTATATTAAAAAAAATCTTCTTGACGCAGCAGTTACCAGACCCGTGCCCAATCTTGAAATGATCAAAACCCTCATGGATTTTCTCCCGCCGAAGGTCATCAAGGCCAACCTCAACCGTTTGCTCTACGAGACTGTGGACAAAGTGGGCGACGGGTGTCAGCAAGTCGCCAACTACCTTGTGGAGCGCGGAGCACGGCCAAGCCACGCCGTCGTGACGGGCAGCAACCTCGTGCATGCAGAAGAGATTACATTACGTACAAGGACGTATCACTAATGAAGACATTTTTGTAATGGTACGCAATTTCTTTAGCTATGTTACAAATTTCGATCGCGGAGGCCGAAGTCTGGATCTGTTACATTGCTTGAGGCAACGCATCCGTCGCAGCCAGGAAGGTTGCTCCATCTCTTGGAACGACGTGGACAAGTTCAATGACGCAAAGCAGACTCGGGCAGTTCAGGAGATCCGCGTCGACAGTGAAAGGTTCTTGCAGGTGTTGGCTGAAGTAGAGCAGAGTGACAGAGCCAAAGCTTCCGCGCTGGTTGAGCTGGTTCGAGAGCTGCAATTCGCACCCAGTGCTAAAGATCTCATCACGGGCAGCTCCAGGATGCTCGTCCAGGACGTGCTGGAGCAAGGAAGCCTGTCTGCTTACAGGCAGAATCGTCGGATCACCGACTTGACGGGCGAATCGTGGCACTCGTCTGCAAGTTCGCGAAAATATATGACTCTGCTGCCAAGTCGAACAACTGCTGTCTACATTGGCTCGCAAATACCCATCGTGCACGCTTTGTTTTCAACGATAGATGTGTGTCTCAAGCACAGAGTTGATCCCTCTGACATGAGATGCTGGTACAGCTCTGGAATGCTGGGCCTGTCGGTGCTGCTGGGTCCCGTTGGCCACACTGCCGTCAGGTACACTCCGAGGATGGTCGACCAGTTCAGCAGAGTGGCTCTGGAGCTGCTGCCCTCGAAGGCGCCCGCATTCCTCCGGGAAAATATTTACATTGTGCGAAATATCGGCCTGAAGTACGGCGCCCGGGTTCTGTCGGCTGGTCTGGCGATCGTGGGCATCGGATTTGACATATACAACATTGTGCGGTGTCCCAGGCCATCGCCGAGTGCAACCGCGAGCCCGACGCATGCACCAGCCGAGACAAAGCCGAATACATCATCTCCCTGACTTTCTCCTGCTTGTCAATCGTCGCGACGGGTGGACTGATGATCACAGGAGTGGGGATCATACCTGCTATTATCGTCCAGCTGCATCTCCTGGTGCTGGAAAATTACGCAAAAGGAGTCAACGATGCTATTTACTACGCTACAAAGTACCACAGACGTTTGGAGAGACTTTTCGGGTATTTTGGAATAAATTCCTCGGATTATCTCTACCCAGCGATGTTGAAACTTTAGTAGAATACGAGGAGTTGGTCGAGCAGCAACGAAGTCATGTGATGAGAGTTTTGAATGAGTCGAGTGAGGAAATCATCGCATACGGAATAGGAATAGGGCGTCCAGGAAGTGGCAAAACTGTAGTCGCCAGTCACGGTATAATCGACATGAGCAGGAAAAGCAACAAAAATACACGAAATTTATCAAGAGCGGTGCCCGTTGACGACATAAACTTCGTCCGTTTGTGTTTACCTCAGAAAGACTCGGTGGCAGGTTTCTACGATTATGCCAATTCTGTACCAACTGCAAAGTATCAGTGTGTCAACAGTTTCGTCTTCGCCCACAAGAAACGCTGGAGATCCCGTGCTACTAGTACATCCTACATACTCTACGACTTGAGATACATCGCCGAGGGACAGGTCATTGGCAGCCACTCTTTCAACAATCTCTTTCTCATTTACAATGGCACATCATCTCTGAATGTGACGCGGGGTCACGGAAATGTAACAAATGATTATATTATACATGAGTCTACTTTTCGAGGCAATATTCTACTCAATTCTCGATGGTCGAAAAATGTTATTAATTTAGCAGGCATCGAGAATTTGCGTTCCAGGCTGGTTATTCAATGGCACCCGACTCACGGTAACGGATCAGTTCATTTCAGCGAAAAAAATGCAGACTCCTTCCATCTTATTCAACATACAAAGAAAATATCGGTGCTCAGCTTGCATTTTAGTGGCCGAGCGGAAAAGCCGGAAATCTACAATTGTCATTATTCAGAGCAGCAGACGGACGATGATCGAAATTTCATAAGCATTGACGGCAATGGTGGCAACGCTTTACCTTTCGGTATGGATAAAATTACCGACTGCAAAGTGAGCATAGTGCGCCCTTTCACCCACTTGGTTGGCAGCAATTCACCCAATGTAACACATAGAGCGTACGTACATTTAGAAAATACGACGCCTGAGCATAGATTCAAAAAACGTATTAATCGGAGGAAAGCCACTGTCATTATCGAACCACAGCAGTCAAAGTACATGATTTTCTTCCAAAATCAGTCACTGCTCGCCAACGTCAGGAGTGTCACGTACAATCCGAGCAGTAGAACGATAACCTGGCTGATTCCCTACTTCATGTCACATTCACTGGAGCTGCGGATCACAAAGTATTCTTCACTGAATGAGAGTGAAATCAACTGCTCGTTCATTGACGATAAATTACAAGCAGTGATTCATCCAGTCATTCAATGGCCATCGAACAGGGATAACAGGACCGACACATTTTCCATCCGAACGTTTCACGTTTTTATGGCAACAAATACCAGTAGCCCGAGCGATTTCCGCGCGCGGTACCAGAAGCTGACTGAGTTCCGAAAGAGTCGCTTCACAGTCGTGACAAAGTTCACCCACCTTCCGACCGGTAAAACTTTCTTATTCGGATCGAAAAAGAGTGAACATTTCTTTATTGACGCAACTACGACATTCCTGCAAGGCCGTAATGGCCACGATGTTTACGTGCTGGGTCAGCAGGCTCCAAGGTACGTTCACATCGACAACAGGGCGGCGGACTGCGCCCTCGACACGCTGCTCATACTCAACTCCACCTGCGATTCGTTGTCTGTGCAACGTGACTCACTCGCTTCATATAAATATTACTCAGAGCCCTACGATCTCCCGTTATTTTGTGCAAAAGTTATGTCAAAATTAGGAGTAACTGTGATGTTAAAAAATTATCTCAAGGAACCCGCGAATCGACACCTAAAAATTATTTGGAATGACGCCGTGTACATTCCACTATCTCTGCAGTGGACTGAAGACACCAATTCAAATTCTGCATCTGGAAGAGATGTGAAATTGGTATTAGTGTACTCATTCAGTGAGAATCTGGATGCATTGGCTCTCACCAGTCGAAACACACATTATCTAGTCCTCAACACGACTGAAAATAGAGATTCTCTGCTTGCCTACCGATCGCCGATGTCCAGCAATGTCCTTATCACCCAGAAAAACGGAAATCACCCTAGTACCTCCTTCGTCATATTGGAAAACTTTTTATCTGCTGCCACCAACTACACGACAGTTTCAGTAGAGTGGCAGCATCTAAAAATATTCATCACCCCTGATGTCGAGGTCAATCGGACGATGCTCACAGCTGAGGACGTGTTGGATTTAATCTTTTCGACTGAAATTGACGATACTTTTGACGCTGCTATCAACGGGGATTCCATTGCCGAGTATCTAGTCGATATGGCCTCAAATGTCAGCAAGACCGTCGTCATAGAGCATAACAGTGAGGTTCAATCTGTCAAGTAAGTATCTTTGAACAATCAAGAATATTCTTCAGAGATTGTTGTACAATTGATTGAGTATCCTTTCTTCCATTATCATTCGCAGAGACGACCGACTCGGTGTTTTGGCAGTGACCGGAGCAAGTCCTGGGAATTTCCGTGCAAACCGATCCACAAATGACAGCAACTCTCTGTCACTGTGCACCCGTGAAAGCTGCATCGTCGTGAAGAACTGGTGCCTGTCACCTCGCCGCAGACTCTACCGCATGGAGTTCATTTCTGCCGTGAACCAACGCCCCACTGTCATTCACGACCTCAGTGAGCTCGACTGCCGGCCGGATCCCCTGAAAAAGATGAATGACAAGCTTCAAAAAGCACAGAAAAAACTCGCACTGACAGCAGAGCCCGATGAGACCGATCGTGCCCGACTGATTCAATGCGTATCTTCCGTTTTTCTTACTACTCTTCCATTGAATCTCACTTACAAACTATTTGAATTCCATTCGACAATCGACTATGTTTCCTTTCTTCAAGACAATTGCAATAGTTTATTTGCGAGATCAAACTTGGGGCAACTTTCGATGAAAGCAGTACGTAAAAGTGTGAAAGTTATTGCAACCAAATATGAATTAAATAATTTAAGTTCAAACGAACAATTATCTATCAGGAAGCTGCTACAGTTTCTTGGAATGATGAAAAATATTTGTTGGCACAATTTCAATCAGTTTTTGTATTCTTTGTACGATAAGGAGGAAAGGGATGCTTCCCGTCGTTTAAAGAATACGTTTGAAAAACTTGAAAAAATATCCACGGCTCTTGTAAGTTGCGTCACCTCATGATTTATTGCTCGTAAATCCGACGTAAATAAAAATTACAGTCAAGTATTTTTTCCGCACCGTTATGTGCTGTGACTATCTTCAACATAAAAATAACTCTGTATTATCAGTAAATGTCTGACCACTGACAGTCAATAATTGAAAAGTGTTTAATTGAAATAAAAAATGGAAAATAAAAAGTTGGCATTGCAGTAGCATTCAAGAGTGTTAAATTTAATTTTTTTCCAATTCAAGCAGACTTGGAAGAACTCAAACATATTTTATGTCTGAAAGAAACTTATAACACTTTAAAGGTCATTTTTGTTATCAAGAAGTGAGCTTCTAGGATGTGCAACGACATTGAGTTTTATTTTTACAATTCTCTGGAAAAAAACAATAACTTGTGTTTTTTTATTTCTTGGTATACCAGTAGGGGCACTCTGATAATCGCTGTCGCAGGTGATAAAACATATTCACACTGAAAATATTTTTTTTCTGAGTCTTCTTCGAATTGATACTTTCATACAAAGCATTTTTTTATTTTTCAGTTCACGAGCAAGCGAATCCTCGCAAATGAATTGCTGAATGTAGGATAAATATAAAAATAAAAATTCATATCTTTATGCTGTGTACAAATTTATTCGATTTCAATTATACTACTTTGTAATTTCATACACTGTTTTTTTTTAAATAAGACATTTTATTTCGGGAGAAAGATTCTTTTTCGAAATTAGAAAAATGCGCTTGTTTTTATGAATAATTGGAAGACTAAAAATCGAGAATAAAGCCGGCTGTAAAAATTAGATAATCATAATGAAGGTAAAAAACAAATTAAACATATCATTTGGATAGACAAAATTCTATAAAAGCAAGGCAATATTATAATTCAAAGAAAAAAAGTCCTAAAAATTTTCCAAGAAAATTGACTAAGTTATGACAAAAAAAATGAAATAACAGAATTGTAAAATTATGAAGCAAGATATTTTTTGATCCAATGTGATATCACAGCGGAGTGTTAAAAATAAAAAATAAAAAACTTGTCGGTATTGGAAATAAAAGCGTGGGTATCGTTAAATTTAGTGCAGTGTTATCAAAATCTTCAAACGCATCGGATACACTAAACGACCACTAGTCAGTTTTTTATTGTCACTGCAGGCTGCTGACATTATTGAAGCAATACTTGGTGCTATGAAAAAATACTGGCAGTGTTTGACTGAGAACGACATATACTTTTCAACACTGGACCGTCTATTCTCCATATCTGGTAAGCGTTTACTCAAATTAATTTTATGATGAAAATAAAATTCTAAATGTAAACTATTTTATTAACTCACTCTGACAATCGCTATTGCAGGTAATAAAACATATTAATGCGAAAAATAATTTCTTTTCTGAGACTTCTTCGAATCGACACTTTCATGCCAACCAATTTTTAATATTTCAGTTCACGAGCAAAGGAATTATCATAAGTGCATGTATCAAGTGCAACAAATTCTGGTGAAACAGAATCGCTCGCTGGGACGTTTCTCACAATTGCGACGTTCCAAGACCAGTCACCGAGATGAAGATGATAAATTTCGTCTCGATAAGCATTCTATGGGTGATTGCGCTGATTCCACCGAATTATGGCGTGGATACTGACGATCAGCCCCGCGTCAGCTACACGGAAGAAACACTGAATCGCAGGTTTATAATTCTCAATGGCCACAAGACGTCGCTATCCGCCATTTACGGCTACAAACGTCCACCCGGTGGAAATTATCGAACCGGATATAAAATTTCGCGTGCTATTGAGTCAGGCGAAGATGTATTAATCAGTCCCAGTCCTCCAAAAATGAAAACTATGTGCGCTGGAGGTCGCTACACGGACCGGGAATTTTCTCATGGCGTAGTAGCAGAGTACCAATCAAACTGGGTGAAAAAAATCATGGACACGCCACTTGAAATTGTGGAAAATCTGGAAAATTATATTACGACTGATGTTAGTGATCAATGCAAGACACTGTTACTACTGGGCAGCGCCGGCTCGGGTAAAAGTGTCGCACTGGCGCGGATTCAGCATCTGCTGGGCAGAAAGACTCGGTCGCTCTGGACAGTTCGCGTTGATTTAATGAAAAATAATGATTTAAATGAGCTGACACTGCAGAGCATAATCGATCAAGCCGTCGGGTCAGACTTTTCCGAGCTGTTTTTCAATGTCCTCGAGACAAATCCCAAGAGAATCGTCCTGCTGTTTGACGGCATTGAGCACATGACCAGCAACCAGGCATCCCGGGTAGTGCAGGCCATCACTGCTGTTTCGGCGAGGGGTGCTGTGACAGCTCTGACCGGACGAAATCATGTTTTACATCACCTGGCCTTCCATCCAGTTGATGGATTTATGCTGAGTGAAATGATGCCCCAGGAGATCGAGCAATTCCTGTGTAATATCTGGTACCGAGAAGTGCTGGAGGAACTGCCGGCCGGATCGTCGACGTCTGCTATCCCCGAGGAAACGGGAAAACGACTGCTCTTCTACGTGCAGGCTTTCACTCACATGGTGTTTGAAACGACGGTGCCGCGGTATCCCGTACCGCTGATGATTCTCGCGGAAATTTTCACGCGCCAAACAGCGATGATCTGGACGACACCGAGCGAGTATCCCGCAACCTGTCTCGACTACGTGTTTAACCCGCACCCATCTGCACCAGCGCTGCTCTCTGTGCTGGAAAATGTCGCCTTGAATAAATATATTCTGTATGAAAAAATTGTGGAACGGTTGCAAGGGAATTTGCAGGACTTTGCGGAAGAGTACGGCATTTTGGCAATCGCCAATCAGAAGCTGCTTCTGCCAAAATTTGATGGTATGTATCGTCGAGCCCTCAAAGCAGTGGAGAGCAATGTACAATCAGCAAAACTTATTACTTTCAAAACAGATGGACAGTTGGCATTTCTTCATCAGGAAATTGAACACATTTATGTCGCGAAGTTTTGCCTATCGCAGGCCGTAGATAATAAATTACGAATAGCTGTACTCAAAGTTATGTTTACAAATTCACAGTATGAATCTATACGAGAATTTTTAAATTTCCGAGTACCTGCATTACCAACAGAATTGCCCAAAAGTTTGCATACAAGATCCCCGTTGGCCACAATCACAAATGTTATTAACGGTGGTCATGACAATTCATTTGTCTACATCTGTGATAACTCGAATGTAATATTCAAAAACCGTGAGAAGTTTATTCAGACATACCAACAAGTAATGCGTCACGAATCCCGAATATATAATGACCAAACTGACCGAAAAGTCTTGGGCAGCAAAGTGACTACAAAGCCCCATCCTAATCCATTTGCATCGCCTAGGCTGATGCCGTATACAATCACCCGTGATCAACTACTCATCAAGTATAACATGATTCAAAGTTTACAATGGATACTCGCACATTTCAAGGACCAAAAAAGCATCATCGAGAAGAACCTTCTTCACGTAGCGGTGGCCACACCCGTGCCCAATCTCCAAATGGTCAAAACGCTCATGAATTTCTATTCGGCGGAGGTTCGGGAGACCGACCTCGATCGCTTGCTCTACGAGACCGTAAACAAAGTGGGCGATGGGTGCCAGCAAGTCGCCAACTATCTCGTAGAGCGCGGAGCACGGCCAAGCGACGCTGTCATGGCGGGCAGCACACTCGTGCACGCGGCAGTCCGGTCAAACAGCGCGAATCTTTTGCGCTACGTCGTCGAGGACTTGATGAAAGTGCAGGGCAATATCGAGGACACTCGCGACGGCTTTGGTCTGTCGATCTTCGAAACGGTTCTGGACGCCAACGCCTCGCCCATGTACACCTTTCCCGGCTGGTGGGAGATGATGGACTACCTCGTTCAACGCCTCAATCCTCTCCCGATCTCGACGACACTGCCCGCGGAAAACTCTGAAGCATACAGAATTTCGCGGGACGATGTCCAGAGCGCAGAATTTAAATTAATGGTGCTGAATAGAGAAACAATTGCTATACCCGGTGAATTCAGCGACATTCGGTCTTTGTCCCTGCAACCGGTTGAACGCCGCTCACATGCCGATAAGTTTATTGTAGCGATAACAAGATTTATACCCTACTCTAAATGGAGCTTCAACAGAGATACCCTGTCGCTTCGACGGTTGAGTTGGCTGTCGGAATTAGAACGAAGCGGAATATCTGTAATTTCACCGCTGGAAATGCTGGTTTATTTTCGTGGAGCAGTGACTCTGCAACCAGCTCAGCATGTGCACTACCGCGAAGCGATCATGACTCTGATCAGGAGATACCGAGATTCAATGGACTCGGCAACTAAACTAAGAATATACACAGCTATGTGGAACGGTGTTGCAGATAGACACGATGTGGTGGATGTTCTGTATCATGCAGTGATATTAGGACCAGATGTATCGTTCCAGACAGTTTATGATCAAATGTTAGGCAGAATAAGAGAATGGCGAAACAATGTACTTCTCGCGAGATCTGACACCGTCAATGTAGTCAAACGGCTGATGGACAAAAGGATAAATCGCATTCAAGGATTACAAGTTGATCTTGACATCAGTTTAGTGATTTTCAGATTTTTCCATTTTGTAAATGACTTGCGTCACGGAGGTAGGAGTTTAAGTTTGTTGGACTGCTTGAGACAACGCTTTCGTCGCAGCCAAGCACATTGTTCTTTCTCTTGGGAGGATGTGGACAAGTTTAATGATGCCGAGCAGACTCGGAAGATTCAGGAAATACGAGTCAATAGTGACAAGTTCTTGCGGGTGTTGGCTGACGCAGAGCAGAGTGACAGAGCCAAAGCTCATGAGTTGGTTGGATTAGTTCGAGAGCTACAATTCGAGTCCTATGTTGAAGGTTTTATCACGGGGAATTCCAGGATGTTGTTGCGAGACGTGCTCGTGAAAGGTAGTCTGTTGGCCTTCAGACAGAGTCGCCGGATCGCCGACATGACAGGGAACTTGTGGCAATCGTCAGCACGGCCTGCAACATCGACAGCGCTTCTGCCAAGTCGTATGACTGTTCTTTATGTGGCGTCGCAGGTGCCTCTCGTGCAAGCCTTGTTGGCAGTGATTGATGTGTGTCTCGAGCATCGCCTTGACCCCTCCGACAATAAATGCTGGTACGGCGTGGGAATGGTGGGCCTGTCAGTGCTGCTGGGTCCCGTTGGCGATGTTGCGGTTAGGTACACTCCGAGGATGGTTGACCAATTCAGCAGAGTGACTCTGAAACTGCTGCCCTCGGAGGCACCGGCGTTCCTCCGAGAAAATATCTTCATTGTGCGGAATATCGGACTGAAGTACGGAGCCCGGGCTTTGTCGGCTGGTCTGGCGATCGTGGGCATCGGATTCGACATCTACAACATTGTCACGATGTCCCAGGCCATCGATGAGTGCAACCGCGAGCCCGACTTGTGCACCAGCCGAGACAGAGCCGAGTACATCATCTCCCTCACGTTTTCCTGCTTATCGATCGTCGTCACGGGTGGATTAATCATCACGGGAGTAGGAATTATACCTGCGATTATCATTTCACTACATCTGCTGGTGCTGGAACGTCTTACACTGGGACTGAATGATGCCGTTTACTACGCTTTCAATTATCATACGACATTTGGAGAAACATTTCGAATATTTTGGCGGAAATTCTTGGGACTGTCTCAATCCGGCGATGTAACTGCTCTCGTAGAACGCACAAACGTGATCGAGTACCTGCGACGTGAAGTGAAGAAAATTTTGGATGATGAGACGAGTATGGATATTATTGCTTACGCGATAGGGATAGGGAGTCTAGTGGGTGGTGGAGGCATAGTCGCCGGCCACGGTATAATCGACATGAGCAGAGAAGACATTAAAAACTCGAAAACACTGTCACGAGTGATGCCGAAGGCGGACAGTGACTCTATCCGTTTGTGCCTGCCGCGGAAGGACTCAACTGATGGTTACGACGATTATGCCAGGTCTGTACCCACTGCAAAGTATCGCTGTGTCAACAGCTTCGTGCTGGCTCACAGGAAGCGATGGGAATCCGGCATCACTGACAAATCCTACATCATCTACGATTTGCGATACATCGAGGACGGGCTGATCATGGGCAGCAACTCTGTCAACAATCTGTTTCTCATTCACAATGGCACATTTTCAATGAGCCTGGTGGGAGGTAGCGGAAAAATATCCAACAATTATATCCTATACGAATCTTCTTTCCGAGGCAATATTGTACTGGATACTTCGCTGTCAAAAAATATTCTCACTTTAGCGAGTCTTGACGCAAAGACTCTCCACTTTAGATGGTATTCTAATAACAACAGTGGTATTGTGGTTGCGAATAAAAATTCAGAGCAAGCCTTTCTACTGTCTACATCCGATGATTTGCGTCCGCCCAACCTGAATGTTATTGGTCGTGAGAACCAGGTTGAAGTGTACCGATGCGATTACACAAATCAAAATCATTCATTCGGTGATGAACATTCCATAAGTATCGATGGAAACGGCGGACAATCGAACTTTAATGTGGACTACATCGAGGACTGTAGACTCAGTGTCATTCGCCCGTTCACCGAGTTTGTCGGCAGCAACTAACCCAATGTCACACACACCATGTACGTGTATTTTGAAAATGAACTGTCGTTTCACGGAAGTTCCAGCATTGCTCATGCTATTATCAATCCTCGAAACTCGAAAATTATGGTCATGTTTGCCAATCAGCCGTTATTTCTTAGAATCAACAGCGTCACTTATGATCCAAAAACTCGGAGCTTATCTTGGCACATCCGGCGTACACTCTCATCCACACTTCTTCTATACACTCAGAAATATTTCGCAGACGAGGAAAATCGAATCAGTTACATATTCATCGACAGTTATTTGGACGCTACTATATATCCGGTCATCGCCCAGCATTCTCACGACACCGCGGGAACAATTTTCGTTCACAACTTCGACGTCTTTGTCAGGACAAACAGCACTCGCTTCAGCGACATACTTTCTCGTTACAAGCGCATCTCGGCGTTCAGAAATGATCAGCTGGTGGTTGTGACCAAATTCACCCACTCGCTGACTGGTCAGATGTTTCTCTTCGGCTCGCAGGAAGGTGACCAGTTCTACATCGAAGCCAATACGACGTTTGTGAGGGGCGGCAATGGCCACGACGTTTACGTGCTGGCCCAAAATTCACCCTGGCTCGCAGGAAGGTGACCAGTTCTACATCGAAGCCAATACGACGTTTGTGAGGGGCGGCAATGGCCACGACGTTTACGTGCTGGCCCAAAATTCACCCTACCACACGTGGATCGACAACCACGCCGATGATCGTGCCCTGGATACTTTGATAGTGTCCAACGCAACCTGTCGTTTACGTGCTGGCCCAAAATTCACCCTACCACACGTGGATCGACAACCACGCCGATGATCGTGCCCTGGATACTTTGATAGTGTCCAACGCAACCTGCGACTCGCTATCAGCAAAACAAGGATCACTTGCACGGGATGGCGAGCAGTCGCAGCATCATGACGTAACGATATTCTGCTCGCCGAGTGCCAATGCATCGTCCTCCGGCAAGAACGTCATTCTGCGAAAGTATTTGTCCTCGTCTGCATACAGGCACTTGCAAATTTTCTGGGACAACGCCGTGTACGTGCTGCTACCTGCCCAGTGGATCCGTGAGGCTGACGGAGACTCTGCAGAGAAGACAAATATAGAGCTGGGATTATTCTACTCATTTGACAAGGATGGACATCTGGACGTACTCACGTTGACCAGTCGCAACTCACGATACCTCGTGTTGAACGTAACCGAGGGCAAGGATTCCCTGCTGGCGTACCGGTCTCCGCAGGGGAAAAGTGTCATCATCACGAAGAAGAGTGAGACTCGCCAGAGTATGTCGTTTGTGATACTGGAGAATTTTTTCTCAAGTAACAGCGATGTAACGTTGATTTCGACGGATTGGAAGCAAGTGAAAATATTCGTTACTGCTCATGTTGATGACAGCAAGGCTGTCCCGACGGTCCTCACTGCTGAAAATGTTATCACTTTAATCATCTCAACGGCATTTGAAGACGCAACTAGGAGTACATTTTATGACGATTTTAGCACTGCAGAGTACACGATCGACATGACCTTGAGTGGCGACAAGACCGCCGTGATTGAACACAACAACGGAACCATTGCGGACAGGTGAGTGTTGTGTGACTATTACTTGATTCAAATAATTCGTTATTCATTTTCATTCACAGGCATGACCAACTCGGTGTTCTGATGGTCACCGGGGCAAAACCCGGGGATTTCCGCGCAGAGTGGTCCGCAAACGACGGCAACTCTCTGTTACTTTGCGCCCGTGAGAGCTGCATCGTCGTGAGGAACTGGTGCCTGTCGCCTCGCCACAGACTCTACCGCATGGAGTTCATTTCTGCCGTGAACCAACGCCCCACTGTCATTCGTGATCTCGATGAACTCGACTGCCGGCCGAAGTCCCTGGAAAAAATGAATGACAAGCTGAAAACGGCACAGCGGCAATTCGCACTGACAGCAGAATCCGCCTAACCTGAATGTTATTGGTCGTGAAAACCAGGTTGAAGTGTACCGATGCGATTACACAGATCAAAATCGTTCATTCGGTGATGAACATTCCATAAGTATCGATGGAAACGGCGGACAATCTAACTCTAATATGGACTACATCGA